>CM043123.1:25395806-25690978 GCA_023701765.1 Hylyphantes graminicola | reverse complement strand
AAGTTTTACTTTTGAAATATAGATGTATGTATAAACTATATTATTTACTAAATCTGAAAATTGTTTATTTAAAAAAAACTTCTGATTAATACGTGTAAAAAGTTCAAAGATTCAAAATATTATAATCATACCGTAAATAATCTTAACAAACTATGCATATTTATCACTTTTATTCAATTATTAAAAATATATATGATTTTAAAATGTAGATAGTATCGCTAAAAGAACGCTCGCTCTAAAACTTTTTTGAGAAAGTTTATCTGAGATGTTGTAATCTCTCGATGGGATCCTCCTAGTAATCTACAAGAAATATGTAAACAGGCCCGATAAAAGAAAAAATAAACCCTACTGGAATCAAATAAAAACACACTTTTAAAAATAAATCCTCTGTGCAAATATTTCTTTTCCCGGAAGCATGGGAAAGAAGAATTATTTTTTAGAATGGCCACGGAAATCACGAAGAAAAATCCCCTGTTCGCGATTCGAGGCAGGACGTAATTAAAATAAAGAACAGTAATCCCCCTTCCTCCCCCTTCGTCTTATGAATCACTAAATGCAGAAAGGGTTCAACTCCATGGGATAATTTCCCTTTACTTTTCCTTCTTTTAGCTTTCTAGAAAGAGAAAAAGCGTGTAAGGAACTTGTTCAGAGGACTTTGCCTTTTTTTTTTTTTTTTGATATGGTGATTCATATAGGAACTTCTTGATTATTTGAAGGAGATGGGCCAGAAGAAAATGGATTCAAGTGAAGACATTTATGCAGAAACGTACCTTCTATTCTCGTCTTGTCAAATCAGTAAACAACTTGAGTCTTAAAGTTTCTATTAAGACTTTTCTCTCAAGTTACGAAAGTTGTTATTTTGACTAAACTGAGATTGAAAGACCCTAAATTGTTTCGAGATTGTATAAACATTCGTGGAAGTGCGCGATATAAGCCTACCCAAAAAGTCGTGCACGTTTCTGAGATGCTCTACTTTAAAAATTTTAACTTTTTAGAAAATTAAATGTTATTTTTTTGTTTATTAGGTAAACGTGGAGATTTTTTTAACAAAAATCAAAAGTAACGAAACAATTATCAACAACTATAAAACAAATGGAGTTGCTATTGCTGTAATATAAAAAAATCTTTTAGTACTGTAGGTGAAATATAATTTTATTCCTCTTATATTTATACTCTAGATACTTTAGTTATGGAAAAGTATGTTTACAGTGTTCACATGTACATTTTGAAGTAGGACTGAGCACATTTCAATTTTACCTTTAAACACATATATATCTATAAAATATAATCAAATTAACTATAAATTATAAAAGTTTCGAAATCATAACATCTTTTGCTATATTGAAGCGAATTCACTCATTGTGTATCTCTTAGATCCGCGCGCCTACCCGACTAATACATTGGATTTTTTAAAGTTGTTAAAAGTTGATATTTATAAAATGTACCCTTACACTTCTCTCTCAAAGATGTTACATAAAATACTATTGCTTTTAGTAAAGTAAAAGATTAGCCATGTTCAAAAAAGTCATTCTAAAAAATGGCTTGTTTCATTATAGTTTCAATACTAATGGAATTTTAAAAATAAATTTTAGTAAGCGTGTCGATTATGTATGTGATGCCAAACTGTAACAAAAGGATCATGTGTCACACAAAAACAAATTTGTGGGCATAGATAGAATTAAAAAAATATTTTATATTGAGAACTTTAAACTCATTTACTTACTCATCAGTTTTAAAAGTTAAATATTTTATCTCGGCAAAGATAAAACATTTTTGACTAAAAATATATGTTTCCAAGGATATACAATTTATCAAACACAATCAGGTTAGTAAACAATACCTTCGTGACAATGATAACATTTAGAACAGAAAAGATAAAAAAAGAGATTTTTTAAACTTATTTTGTATATTTTCATTCATAAAAAACATTTTAAAAATAAGACATTTTCAACAAAATTTTAACTCGTGATTTTTTTTATATTATTTGTGACACATTTTCAGTTACACTATTCCAGTTTACACTTTTTTATTTTCAATAACCTTTGATTTTTTACAAATGTTTAATAGGAATTTGAGCCTTCACAATATTACTGTCTTTTACCAATTCGACAATTGTTTAAAATTTAAAATATATAGAGAAAGAAATTTTTTAATGTTTGTTTAGAGAACAGCGAAAAAAGTAATAGTTTCCATTTTCTAGCAGTGGTGCCACCTGTAGTTAATGAAAAACACTTCAACTTATTTTCTCCATTTATAGAAAAGTACTGCGATTTAAAAATAGATTACTACTTAATTTGATAGGTTTTGCTTGTAAATATATATTTCTTTTTCAAATTATTTTAAGAAGCAAATACTCATTCTTTTTATTTATTTTTGTTATTGATTCATTTTAGTTAAATTTGAGTTGAACTGAACATTTCTTTCTTTAAATACTGTTTTGTAAAAGAATCTCAATTGAGATATTTAATTTATGAAAAAATTTGCTAATGTATTGTATATACTAATTTCTTCTGATATTTTTCCTCTTACATAATTTTGTAAAATAAAGCATTTGTAGTGGGAAATGTAAAATAGGAAACAGAGGTTATTGCTATATGTTTAAAAAGGTGAAACAAAAAAAAATTGGAAAACGTTGAATATATTTACTAATAATAAGTTTAATTTGTTATATTAAAAATAATTCATGAATTATCCAATTAATAGTATCGAAAATTTAAACAATAAAAACATAGTAAAAAAACCTTACAAATGCATATTTTAACTTAAAAATTTTGACTCTAAGTTTCTGATTTTAGTTTCATCAATTTTTAATAAAAAATATATTATTTTTGTTTAAAAAAAAATTTCTTCCAGCTTTCATTCCTGCACTCCTTCGATCGATACCACGATTGGTGCTATGTTCCCATGTGGCATTGATTTACCAATCAAGGTTTGAGAAAGAATTTGTTTTCATTCACCGTTCTTGCTGCCCCTGAAAACCTAAAACCTGCTCATTCAAATTTCAGGTAATAAAATTAACAACAATTAAATTAAACAAACAATTTGAACTTCAATGTTACAACATTTAAGTTCAAAAGTTTGAGTTGGAATTAATTAAGTGTAAGAAAACTTTAGATTTTTTTGTTTTAGTTTCTGATGGATATGAGTATTAATACGGGAATAAATTGTGGTTATATCATTGGAAAAATTCCGATACTTTTTTTTAAAAAAAAAACATTTTTTTTTCTATTTCACTTGCATACATGAGTTTAATCTTCATATTGTCCATAACCTTTATCCATTTACTTTATTAATTTTACGCAACAGTAATGATTTTATTTACTTAATTTAAGCAATTTAATTCCACTTCATTTCTTTACTCAATGTACACATTATGTTGTGTATTTGGATTATGATCTAGTGATTACATATTAGTAATTCACTGCTATCATTAAATCGTTCTTCTACTTCATACATTATTAATTTAGTAAATTTTGTGAACACAATATTCGGTATTTTATTCACATCTATTCACAATAAGTTATGATAACATTTCTTTTAATTACAAAATATTCGTTTAATTCTTTTACTGATGTTCAATAAATCTTATTATTTATTCAATATATACATTGTTATGTCGTGAACAGTATAAATGGCACAATTCAAAGGCACAATCTTAAAAAAAAAGTGTTGTGACCATAATTTCAACTTTTTGTCATTTCACCACCATCAACAAATTTTAAATCATGTTCCATTTATTTCAAAACACGTTGGTTCGATTCTGCTTTGAAAAGCCTTAAGTAAAATTGGGAGAAAAAAATGGAGGGTTTCTTGTAATAGTGGTCTAGCTCCAATATTTGTGCTTTTTCAGACAGAGCATCTCAAAAACATTGTATGCCATATACCACTATAATTACAAAGCCCTTTTTAAGAACATTTCTCATACATACACCAATAAAGGTATCTACTATTTATCAAATAATAAAGAAAATTTTGGATTATAACTTGATTTTTCAAAAAAAGGCAACTTGGACCACTTTAAGTACAAGCCTTCCAAATACGATTTGAAAGACGAAGTCTTCCCCGACAGATTGCTCATAAGAATACTTCGGGAAAGAGGGAGGGTTAAAAAATGGAAAAGAAATATGCAAAGTGGTAATTACAAAAGCGATTATCTTTGATGATAGATTGTGAGAATACAAATGCATGGGTCTGGAATGTGAGGGATTAGAGCCAAAACGCAGATGCCGATGTCTTGTCGTATTAAAATAACCACTAGATTCTATAAGCCACCGCGCATAAATATTAAAATGCCCTTCCCTGGTATTTCAACCCCAGTATTAAATGGCTAGTAGGTTCGTTTTGATAAATAAATAACATTTGGTGGATTAAAAAGTTTTCTTGGGTATGTAAAGAGGGTGGGATTGTTGAGTTTTTTTTTTTTTTTCAATGTTTGGGATGATATTTTTATGGGAGTTTTAAATTGATTTTAAGAATGGTAGTTTTAAAAAATAAACGAATAATGGATGTTTTTGTGTGTAGATGACATTAGACTTAAAATAGCCTTTGTAAGTTATTCCTGTTGGAATGTTGTTTTAGTATTTTGTTTTTAAACTGCGCTTTTTTTTTATTGGCGATACAAAAAATAGGTAATCCTGCATTGTTAAATTCTTGTAAAAAAACACAGATGAAATGTGTTTTTTTTTTTTCAATTATTTCTTATTTTTATAATTAAAATTTGCTATTTTCATTTATTAAATACAACGTAAAATACTTATTTGTTGTTTTGTTGATACAAATTCTTATATATGTACACTAAATTTTGTTAAATTTAATTTTAAATGAAAATAGAAATTTTAATTAACGCTAAAAAAATGATTTTTTTTAATTTTAAAAATTAATTTTCCTGCATTTGATATTTTGTTGCATAAGAAAACTTTTTCAATCTAATTATCTAGGACGAAGTAAAAAAAGATCGATTATGCTGTCTCGATTTATTAATTTCAATTCATGCTACGAATTCATATCATGTATTCGCTGTGAAAGAATTGATGATTGATACCATGATTTTTGGGTGTAAGGTTACACCAATTATGGAATAAAATGAGCGAACTCAAATTATTTGAAGTTCCTTCCGCCAAAAAGTGTAGAACTTTCTACCGACTACAAGCACATAGACAATCATAAATTTTGTGAAATGAAAAGGATTATGAAAAAATCTGCGGATCCTATCAAACCGACAGACTGGTTAAGTGACTTTCTAGTAATCTGTGAATTGCAAGATCAAGTCTCCTCTTTGGAAGGATTGCATAAATTGCTAAAAATATCCTCAAAATATCTCTGTAAAAGTTACATAGTGATATGTGTAATATGAATATCGTACTGTAAGGGTATCAATTGTGGAGGCAGTAATGCTGTTAGATGTTTTAAAGTGATATACTCATACCATTCGTTATGCAGTAGTATAACAATATTAATTAAAGTGTAGATATATGTGGAAAACTTACTCGCTTTTTGTAGTGAAGGCCTACTCCTTTTGAAAGCTAACTCCCTTTATGGTGAAAGTTTACATCATAGAGCAGGCAGTAGCGCATGCTGAAACCAATATAATGGACTGTCGTTACACCAAATGTTTTACAATGTTTTTTAAGTCCATTTCATGAAAAAGAAATGAATGTTGCAAATTTTCGAAAAAATGAGTGAAATACGTCCCTAAAAAAATCCTACATCATTTCGGTAAGTACTACCGAAAAACTGCATGTTCAAGTTATTAAATATAATTTTACTTCGTACTTCTCCTCTTCAAGTCAAGAGAAAAAAGAGCATTAGTTCTTTAACAAAATCTTTTCTTCAAATTTTTCAAAAATTGCTTTTCTAGCAAAAAGTTAGATTCATAGTTTGGACTCCAAAACATCCTAAGTTCCTTATACTATCAGAAGAAAAAATCAAGTAACGAACCGTAGAAGTTATCTTGTCTAGAAAGAAAATGCCTTAGGCCAAAATTATTTCCAAAAAATTCGCTTCACTGAGTAAATGGGGAGGGGGGTGGCTATCAGGCTATCATCAATAAAACCTAAAGATGGGGGAGAAAAAATTTAGTTTAGCAATCTGGCGAAGTTTTTATTCGATAGTTTTAATTTTCATCGGTTATTTCATTGGATGGTACGATCCTTTTTTACCGATGACAAAAACTAAATTGATAAAATCGTTCAGTATAACTTACTTTAACCATAAAAATTTGTTGCGAAATTAGATTTTAAAACTTCACTCTGAGATAAATAAATTGTTTAACGTTTGATCGTCTACCAGCATTTGATTGAATGGACTTTAAAAATGCCTTCCTCTTTAAGTCAAAAATAAGTTTTCCAAATAATTAGGTTTAGTATGAAAAGAAATATTACTTATGTTTCAATTAATGCGATATAATTATAAATAATGTTAAACATGTATCTCCCTCACCTAGTTACTAGATCGATGTAAACTAAAGCCTGTGTTTCAGTGATAACATTAAAAAGGGTTTGACAAATTGTTTTCTTCAGCATAGTACTTAATGTTTATATGAATAATATAAAAATTCAAGTTGCGTTTTTTATTGGAACTTAATTTTCTTAAGGTTAATCAATTTCATAAACAAACATTAAAATAATTTAATGCAAAAAAATTTAAAATGTAGCAAAAAGAACCTGTAAGTTTTTTTTTAAACATACTAGTCTAATAATTTCTTCTGCCGAATTCCTCTAAAACTAAAATACGAAGAAAAATGACAACCATTATCTCGCACCCTTGAGGGCAGCAAAATTTCATTAAAAATACGAAAATAAAACAAAACTATACCTACGATGTAATACGAAGATGCTCCAAATTTAATATCCGAATGACTCGTTAAACAGTCATTTTCACTCCAGAAAACATAAGATTTAAAACTCATTTCTCTTAGGAGTTGTGGTTTTTTTTAACTGGTTAGGGCTTTTAAAGTGCCTTGCATGTACAGAATAAAGAATGAGATACATTATCTTTTGATTGAATTTTCTTCGTTAAATTTTACTTAAGACTTAAACGCTAACGAAACTGGAAATATGTAATGCGTTTTGCTTGACGTTTTTTAGCAAATTTCGTTTTTGTTTCCTCTTTTTTGCTCAAGGCGTATTCTCTTTTACATTTTAGCTGAGAGCCTTAAATGCTGACTAAAAACAAAACAAAACTAAAGTGTTCTCCTTCAGTTTCCAGCCAAGTGGGGTTGTTTACAAATATATATCTGAAGTATCATATGTATGTCATGTATTTTGAGAAGTTTTATGAAGATTGAAATTCGGACCTTCACAGGATAGTTTATTTTAAAGGAGAAATTTTCACTAGAAAAAGGCTGCTCACTTTGGGCGTTTCTGTAAAATATTATATTTTTTTATTTTTAAGAAGATATGTAAAAAAGGATAGAACTGGCTACTAGTGTTTGTGTAACTTAAATTAATTTTTATTGTTTTTCTTTAAGTAATTCAATATCTCTCTTCTGAGTTTAAGAAAGAATAACTTCCAAATGATATGGTTCTTTTGTGCCACTTTTTAAAAAGCAGTACATTTGTTATGTCTGTTCGTCTTGGATAGCAAAAACTGCTAAGTTGACGACTAAGACATCCTAGTTGAAACTTCCTAAAATGTTGTTTTTAAAACTACTTTCAAATCTTACAGGATTTTGCAGGTCTGGAAAAAAACTGAAATATGTAAATCATAAATTATTTATATTTTCAACTACTAAATGTGTAACTAACGAGTACAATCTTTTTTTGTTTTCTAAGCATTTAAATAATACTCAATACAATATCTTTTAACGACAGGTTTTTATGAGCATTATTTCATAAGTACCACTACAACTGTATATTTTGAAGATAATGATGTTGAAAATATAATCGGGAAGAATCCTAATTCCAGCATCAATTCCATTTTACAGAACACATATTTAAATACATAAAACATCAGATAAACATGGAAATTTTAGCTTCAATTATTTTAAATAAGAAAAATAATGCTTCTCATTTTTAAAAACTCAACTAATATATAATTAAGAAAATATTTGGCCCATTAGAGAAATTTCTGAAATTTAGCCAGGTTTTTACCCCTTTTGCCACACCATTCGAATTGTTTCAAGGGATTTTGTACAGAAGTAATCATAGGCATATAACCAGGAAATAATAAGTCAAAGCGCTTTTACATTTTTCAATTTAATTTTTGGTATATTATAATAATATATGGAGACGGTTTAAATATTTTATTTCGAGCAGTAAAAAAAATAAAACGTAACTGATCATCTGAAAATACGCAAAGACTGTAAAAAAAGCATTTCACAATTTTATACGTTTTTGATAATGTACTTATTTGAGAAACAAAGAATAGATGAGATTTTTAACATAAACTTAATATCGCACTAAGTTAACAGATAATTTTTCTTCGCAGCAAAATATATTCAGATTGAAAAAAAATTTAATCACAAACTTAGCATACAAATCAATCTTACACAACTTTACGATTTTTAAATTTACTAATATTTCGACAAATTAACTAAATTTCCCTATTCCAGCATCTAACAATTAATTTCATTCATCTCAGTCTTTAATTATAAATTTCACAAAAAACTAATAAAAATAATTACTCTTTTAAATTTCCAGTCGATTATGGAACAAGTATGCTGAAATCTATTGTATTTACTATAATTTAGACGCTTAGATGTAATGACTGAGAGCTAATTAAAATTTTAGGTGCTCGTCTTTCCCAAGAAAATAATTAACTGCTTTGTTCTCCAAACACTTTTGGTGATAGGATAAAAGTATTTACTCGAGCTAAAGACGGAGTGCAGAGGTTAGATTTGTTTACTCGAGAATTGTTTGCAGACGACAGTCGAGATCTAGGACAATATTGGGTTTCGAGTTGGTTTACCAAACTAAGGAAGCAAACAAAGAGCTAATCAAATAGGCATCTTAGTAGTGCATCGCAATCAATGTCGTTGAAACCAATGCAGGTTTTTTTTTTAAATATTATTAATAATTCGCTATCCTATTTAAATAAAAAAAATTTAAGGTATCCGACGACGTTTGACACTTATTTTTTTAATTAAATTTTAATACTTATATTTTATGTATTTTTTTGTTCACCAACACAGCTAATAATAATAATAAGTCACAATTTTTATTTTAAATAAATATATTTTGTGTATAAATATATTTTGTATAATTTAAAATTTGTAGGCAAATTTTGATGTTTTTTGACTTTACGATAGACCTTATAACTAAAAAAAATATTTGCGATTTTTTAAAAATAATAATAAATTAATAAATCTTAATTTGATACCTAGGGAATAGACTACAATCTTAGATATTTATTGCACCAATAAAAAGTTATAAGTTGTCGAAGCTAAGTTAAAGATTTTTATCAACTTTTTTTCTACCATTTTTGATAGTAAGTGTTATAATTTTTATAATATTGCTAGAAATTACTATTCTGTAGTCTATTCCCTAGATGATAGTATAACAAATATGCACAAAAAATTTGAGAACATTCGGTTAAGTACTTTTTGTGAAATATGGTTTGTCTAGAAGAAAATGTTCAAAACTTTCGTTTTGCACAAAATCAATTTAAAGTTTGAAGTTACATTCAAATAGCAGGAAAGCCTTCTTTTTGGTACGTAAGACATTCTTCATCTTCAAGTTTCATATTTTTAATTATTCTTGTAGATCGCAATTTTCTACTAGTGGTCTTTTCTAAAGGATTTGAATGCCGTTTTCGCATAATGGAGTATCAATGGAGTACCAATGGAGTTCTAAAATATTTGCCGCACAACAAAATAAAGAGAGTTTTAGAATCTTAAAGAGTGGTGCTTTATTTTAAGATTATAAAAAAATGGCTGTTTTTTGCCGAAAAATACGATTTCAACGTAGTCGGATACCTTAAGTGTTAAAAAAAAATATGAGTGTTTAAGATATAAATATTTAAATGCTTGATTTTTTGCTGAAAATGTGCGTTATCTATAAGACTGGTATGGACTTCCTCGATGGTCATGGCACAGAAGTGGCCCCTTTTAATCCTAAGTATAAAATACCAAATATGATCGCTAAGAGCTGTCGCACCGAAGGCCGTATTTCTAAATAGGCTAAGTAGGCTGAAGCCTAGCCATCTGAGGGTTACAAACGTATAAACCCATCAAAGAGCTGTTAGTTTTTCCGGCAACTTATTTTTTTTATTTAAGCTTCCACACTAAGTTTAAATCGTCAAAAGTGGAAGTATAATCGTTCAGTCCGCCGCTTGTCTGTCCGTCACCCACTTTCACAGAACGAACCACAAGTTTCAAAAACAAATGGCATACTTCATATTGATGCAAAAAATCAGGGAAGGCTATATCTAAATTTTATTTTTAAAAAGTTAATTAGAAGTATATTTAAAATTTAAATAACTAAAAATTTAATCCACATAGAAATAACGTAAACATTCAATTTTTATTCAATATTTAAACGTTCTCCAATTCGTCAGACGCATGAGAAACTTTATTTATAATATAAAATTCTTGAAGAAATATTTATTTATGTGATATAAATCAGTTTGGAATGATCTCATAGCATACATCACAATCGACTTCTTTTAAAGAAAATTCAGTGAAGAAAGATGCATAAAAAGTTCTAAATTGGCAAAAATATTCTGAAAATTTCGCTTTTATTTTTTAAGCATCAATTTTACTAATTATTTATTTCTTCAAACTGTAAACTAATTTAACAAAGGATAAATTATATTTGTTGAATTTCCGAAATAAAATTAATGAAAATGGGAAATTATGCGACTGAAAAATGTTTATTAAGAAAACGGCAGAGAACATTCTTTTTTTTTTGCATAAAAGTCATGTTCTCTTTTTTTAATTTTCAAAGTAATGTTAGGTTAAATGATGATTAAGTTTTGATTTCATGCAAAAAATGCATCATTATCCTTCGAACTTCAAACAAATTTAACAAACGATAAAGACAAATTAATACGAAGAAGATTAATGAAAAAGTTAATTTTAGCGTTTAAAAGTTTAAATTAGAACTAGCTAAAGGCTCTGTTTGGCGAATTCCTTTACAACGTGTAGGCTGTAGGAATATAGTATGTTTCCTGGAGAGCACAAATGTTGTGTGGAAGCGGTTTAAGTGACAGATTCTGTTGCAAACCTATTTGTTTTATTTTGTTTTATTTTATAATTATAATATTTTAAAGTTGTGAAGCGGCTTTTAAACCATTTGATAAACAATAAGAAAGCAAAAATGTAATTAAAATTTCAGGAATAAAAATTTTTAATTTAAATCGCATGCAGTGAAAACAATTTAACCACTTTGACAAAAAAAAATCCCTCAGAAATATAAAACCGTTAAATTTCCAAGGCCGACAGCTTGTCAATTCTTTAAAAGTTAAAATTACGTAGCTATATTTCACACATTCATAATGGATCGCAGGCCCTAACGCTAGCAATCCGCGAGCGCTGTAAAGGGTGCGGGTTCGATTTCCGCCTTTGCCCTGGGTGTACTTCCTTTCTCAGTATCAAAAATCCAATATCCAACCATGCAATAAAAAAGGTTTGCCCAGTGAAGCTATTACACGCTTGAATAATTTTTAATTATACATGAGAGCCTTCAGACAGCTTCAATATTTCCTTCTCGACAAGCTTTTCAATGCATTTTTATCTTTACGACGGGTCCACTTGTATTTGCGTAACTCTGTATAATGCAGGGTACTCAATTTTAATAGTTTATAGTGAACAATATAGTCTAGTTTATAGAACTTTATAGTCTAACAATATGATTTCATTTTTAGGAAAGGGGAAGGAGTTGCACTTTCATGTACAAAATTGAAGGATATAAAAGATTTGAAAATATTGTTGACATTGTCTGCAGAACGAACTAATAAAGTAGGGACCGGTTTCTTGCCGAGAAAATTTTCGGCTCGTATCACAGCCATACTAAAGGCGCGTTTACATGAGCCATCGAGTCCATGGAATGCCAAAATCCCCATTAGGGGAAAGAGGTCGAGACGGATTTCTAACCCAAATGATAGTCTGTGGCCGAATCCATGGTATGAAACATCAAAACCCCTTCATTGGAGTGTTTGTGAATCCCCCCCCCCCCCTCCAATGAACCCTGCAATTCCGATTCTGCCCTGCAAATCCCCAAGAGTGAAAAATTGCTAAGTTTACTCTTCAATCCATAGATTCGATGGCATGTAAAAACGCCTAATCTGAAGAATCAAAATTTCTGGCGCCCCGTTAGCATACGATGTAAAGTTCTATTGGGTTCTGTTGGCTGTGTTTAAGCTCTTCATGGAAACCTAAAAATAGACAGCAGAAAACGATTAACTTACCTACCCACCAACGAACGGTTACGGTTTTGAAAGACTAGGTTAAAAAGTGTTCCTTGCCGGCTTTAGACCACACCACATCTAATACGAAATATAAGTTAATTGTAGTGATATAAAACTCTTTAAAAGAGACATGGCGGGTGAGTATACTTAGTGTAATAATTGAAAAGGAATCATGTATTTGTGTGAAATGTCTAGAATGGTAAAACCGAATAATTCTTTTCCAAACAGTTAATACAGGCAATAGAAAATTGTCTACAAACCATCATAATTTTGAATGTTTATTGCTGCATAGGATAGATTTCCATTACTTTCTTTTTTATAATATATGTCTAGGCTTCTCATTCCCTTGAATTCTATGCCAATTCTATGAAGATTGCCATCTAAAGGTTTAAATGCATTGAATGTGAAACCTAACTAAAACGTTGGGTCTTCGGTGCCGCCCGATTTATTTTTATTAATCCCTCACGTTCTTCAGCAATGTCTTGTTTATTATTTTTTTTTAAATCCTTAACCTTCAAATAGTGATATAAATGTATGATACGCGCAGGTAGGAAATTTCCAACCCATTCTTAGAGTTTTCCCAGTGTACCCTGTATTGAAAAGACTATTGAGAACACTCACAAAAATTAAAGGTAGTTTGTTTGAGCATTCCTAGTTTTTTATAGGCACTAATTGTGATTTCTTGTATGTGTAAAATAAAACTGAAATTAGAATTGTAAATAACTCCAAAACTAGAAGCCTTTTAGTGACTTGATAGTATTCTCAATTTCAGTTTAAAAAATATAGCGAATATTTATTGGGTCAATTGAGGCAGGGCACAGGTTACACTCATTATTATTAAGATAAAACAGCTAATAGGAATCTGAATAAACACTTTAAAAGTAGTTTTTAAAAGACACAGCGACTTCCATATCATTTAAGAGTTCAAAGTTATAGTAGTCGGGTACATTTAATTTGATTTTTTTTTACTTTTTTATTGTAATAGTAGGCCCAAAAGGTTTTAAGATTGAGTTTTAATGCTTGTTCCACACAACATATATAATTTTGTCTTGCAATGCATATTTCAGATTTAATTATTTGCCAAGTAGTTTTGAAACATTCTATTTCTTCTGTTTTTATTATCAATAAAGACAAAAGAAATCTAAATCTATAATTGTGGGCTTGATTAATTCTTAAAAGTCAGATTTATCAATAATACCATTCTTATTTTGCTGATTCTCAAACTTTGAACCAAAACCTTTCACATTTTTACAATGTCTTAGATAGAAAAATACTAATTTCTACCTGATGCAATTAAAAATGCACCTAGCAAATACAATGGGGTTGTTTCACGGAGAATCTGCCAGCAGCTTTCGTTCATGTTTTCCTACTTTAGATTTTTTTTTTAAACTTTAGAATTTCTTTTGTTTTGATTAAATTTGCTGGTTGGTTGTTAGAGATAATCAGGTTTGTGTGAACAAACACACTAACCGAAACATAGGTCTACCAACCAACTAATTTTACCAAAACAAAAGTAATTCTAAAGCAGTGTCCTGGCTACGACATCAACGACAACACCTGTGTGCTTGTGCATATACAATGTATAAAGGAAAGCGTAGGTACCTACTTTGATGTGCGTGCAAGTGTGGTTGATGTCGTAGTCAGGAAACCGCATTAGAACTTCAAAAGTAGGAAAACAAGAACACAAAGCTGTTGCCATATTCTCTGTTAAACAACCCCGTTAAAAATTCGGTAAAAATGCAATTAGCACTTAAATCACTTAACTATCAAAAAATGACTAACCATTTAAATTAAATTTTCAGATTATATAACTCAATTAAAATGTATGTTAAGTGTAATATTTTTTCTTTTGTTTTTAAGTTACGCAACTTTAAAAACCAAATTTTCAAAAATGGCCTAATATTTGCATGTTTTACTAGAAAACTCCTCTGTTGTGTACTAAATCATCTCTTTGTTTTTCTATTCTCTTAAGTTTGATAAATAGAATGTCAAGCTAACTTTCTATGTTTATCAGGGGGTCATCATTGTACCAGCTTCTTCTGTAACATTTATCTTTTAAAGCTAATGAAACAGATGCACTAGTAGATTAAAACAAGATATAGCATGAAGAACTTAAACATGCCTGTATTCCCTATGTAGTTTATTAATGTGAATAATTAAGTTATTTTTTTTTATAGATGTCAAGTCGAGAGAGGGTGACTATGATGAGCTTTTAGATTGTTTTTGGGTTCAATTTCCGAATACTCCCTATATGGCAAAGTATATTTTGAACGATGATGGATACATAATACTTATTTCAAACCTTAAGGATATTTACGGTGAAAGACTAACAACGGCAGAAGTCAAGGAACGATTCCTTGTATGTAAATATAATCTTTTCTTATATTATTTAGTTTCTTTATTATTTAGTTTATTAATTCAGATAAATAGGTTCTTTTGCTTACAAACTTGACATGAACTTATGAACTACTTTTGATTTATAGTTTAATTTTCATTACAGTAGAATCCTGATCATCTGCCCCTCTTTTATTCGGAACTCTCTGTTAACCGACTGTCACTAACTTATCATATTTTTTTTCCCTCCAACTAAGTTATTTTTAGTTGGTCACAATACAAACCAGTTCTAGAAATGTCTTGCAAATATTCTAATGTGAGGAATCTCCAGGGATACCAAAATTTGCAAACTTCCATGATTAAAAAAATCAGGAATTGGCGATTTTGTAATCGAAATTTTGCGTTGATTCTGAAATTAGAATTCTGTACAAATTCTCAACTCGAGAGATTTCGTGTTATAAGAAATTGGGAAACTGCACCGATTCAAGATAGCAAAACTTCAGCAATTAAAAAAGTAAAAGCGAATTCCTTGCAATCTTAAAATTTCGGGAAACTCTGGGAATCCTCTAATATCATTAGATTCCATTCCTCTACTACAAAACAAAAAATAAGCACTTTTCCTGAAACTCCATTCAGTAATTTAAAATGTTTTATTCAGCAGACTTTCAGCTAGCTTTCACCGCTCTTCTGTACCATAAGTATTAGTATTTACTGAAAATTCTTTATTATCAGGAATTTTCGATTATCCAACCTACCTTTAGTCCTAACTAGATCAGATAATCGAGGTTCTACTGTACAATTTGTAGAACATATCCATCTTGCATCATTAAAAAATATTTCCTATTGCATTTCATTTTTCTATGCCATAATCTCATATTATCGAAACAATCACTGAGGTTTTTGTTGCTCAAGCTTCCCCATCACTATCTGATTATTATTGTTATTGCTAGTGACAATTCAAAGTACCAGTTATTCTGTAGTATTGTCTCAAAATACAGTTTGTAGTCAACATTCTTTGACCCAACCATAATGTACTTAAATATATTTGACTAAAAATTTAACAAAATTGCCAAATGTAAATGCAATTCAATAATAACGTTTAAGTTTTTTTTTTTTTTTGTATACATAATGTCGCATTTTTAAAGACTTAGTATCGTACTGTGCACGGAAAAGGGGCTTATCGGGCAAGTATGACCTTTCGAGTTATAATGCTATAATATTCAAAATTTAAATATCTAGCAATTAAAGCAAGTATTAAATCAATTGGTAGATAATTGGATTACAGTAGGTGAATCCTTATTTTTTCTATAATGTAATGGGAAAAAAAACTTCAGACAATTTTTTTGAAGAACTAGCATTTTTCCCGATAGGTCACTTTTCCGCGCATGGTGCAAGTTCTGGTTACCTCTAAACCAACAAAATAATTTTTCTTATCTTTACATTTGCATGTCAACACTGAATTTTTAGTTTACTGTATTTGTGTGTGTCTTTTCACTAGCACTTGCATGTCATGCTTATATTTGAGACAAAAAGATAACCATGTATTTATTAAATGTATTAATTTTTTCAGAATTTGAACCCTCATGCTGAAATGAAGCCATCTATCATAATAAAACATTTAACAGACACATTAAAGGCTTTTGAATTGGAAAAAATGACTGACTCAAATCGTGTCGAGCATACTTTTAATTTGCAAGACATTATATTGGAGCTTCAATTTGTTGTCTGTCAAGTTCCTTTTAAATTTGAAATTAAGGCTCATAGATTACCATCAGTTGAGGTATGCATTCAGAGTGTTTTTGTTACTTAGTTATTCAATTATTTTTAATCATGTATATTGCATGTTAACATAAATGTAATTTTTTTATTGCTGTAGACCTTTGGCACAGCCACCTCTGTATAAATAGTAATATCTTCATAACAAATATCAACTTTTGAATTTCCAATTTGATTTTGTATAAAAGCTTTTATCATATTAACTGCTTGTTTATGATATGAACAAAATTACATTATTACAAGTGCACTACAATTAAAAATCTGTAATTTTCTTAAGAAACGCAGGGTAGAAATCTTTTTCTTTTCTTTTGCCTATTGATGTCCATTCGAGTAGTTGCTTAGAAGAAAACAGGTCCAAAATTGCCCTTTTTTTAGAAGCTTTTACATCAGTCTATGCCTAGTAGCCTTCTGGATTTTTATATAGACTCTGATAGTACTATTTTTATTCTTACACCTGCATAATTTTTTAATAATTATATTTCTACTAGGCGAAGGTTTTTTTAAATGGTCAAACTAATTTTTTATAAACACTTTTAAATGGCCCTTTATTCAACTCTATCTCTATGCATGTTTTTTATATGATTGTAAAAAGATAAATTGAGTAATTAAACTTCTTATTTTTCATTATGTTAGGTAAGTAATTAAACATTAAATATAAATATTTTTATTAATTAATAATTAAACATACAGTAAAATTTTGTTTTATGAATAAAAAAATAATCATTAAAAATTTTAGGTTTTGTAAATAACAAAAGTATAGTCAACATATTAAAAAAATATTTTAAAAAGTCACTAGCCGTAGACTTTGATATAAAAGTACTGTTTTATTTTGCATAACTCCCTGAGCTAACCTCAACGCGGCTGACGCACTAACACACAAATTCGTCAGTTCTTCATTATGAGTCTCCTCTAGAAAGTGTGTGATAGTACATTGTTTTATTATCTCTATGGATTATCATATAACATCAGCCCCCTTTTTAATAGGGTACAGATTTTAGTCAATAATAACTGTCCGAGGTTGCCTTTTTATTAAAATATCTAACGCCTACAGATTTGAAGTATAGCAGTAAACATATAAATTAAAACTATTTTAAAATAATTTTACTCTTTTTATGTTTTTATTTCTTTAGCTCAGAACCCATGTTGTTGCTCCAAGTGTCTACTTAAGCATTAAAACAGCTAATAGTATCAAAGATGGTATGATATTTTTTATTCACATTTAACCCGTCAATGACCATTAGTAAGAAAATTTGCCACGTGAAAATGAGCTTTCAAGTTTACCTATTTTAGAAAAATATAAGACAGTTGATGTCCCTAGTCTTTAACAATTTATGTAGGACATGTCAAGTTATACAAGGGAAAAAAAATTTAAACATAATGTTTTTATTCAGAAATGCAAGTGTCTTCACAAAGTTGTTCTTAATGGGTTAAACTTAAGGCCTTATCACTTGGACGAAAATATAGGCAACCCACCCGCTAACCCAACTTTCTTCCCCCACTTCGGCCCCAAAAAGTTGGTTAAGAGTTGCCAGGGTTGGGAGAAGAGTGAAATGCTTTCTCTTTTCCGACTCATAACTTAAACGGTATCTCTACAATTGGCGACAATTTATTATAAATCGGACCTTTAGATTGATTCGAGTTTTAGTGCATACTTACTTAGGTTTTCTCTTCGAATTATTGTTTTTTCTTTCACACTGTTGTCTAATGATGGAAATGATCCATTGATGTATATGTCTACATGTTATGAAAAAAATATTTTTAGTAGGCTAATTAAATATTATTAACTTAGTAGGCTAATTAATATTATTAATATTATTCAAGGATATGTAAAAGAAAAGAAATAGCCTCTATTATAGAGGCTATTTCTTTTCTTTTACATATAATCCTTCAGTGGTAACATTAAAAAGAAAAAGTTCTGAAGAGTATATAAAAAACGGTGTTACAATTTGATAAAGATTGCTCACTTTTAAAAAGAATTGTACAGGTCACACTGACATTGTCACTAATATCTTAATTTATTGATGATTGCACACAATTAAATCCTTATTCTGCAATTAAAAATTTAGAATGAGAGTTCTAGATCATAACGTTTAAAATAACTAAGGTGAAAGATTGTAGTCCATGACTTAAAAATTCTTATGCATACTCAGTAGCATTAATCAGCAGTTGTATTCTTTGCATTCTAGGGTTGTTGTTTTTTAATATTGCGGATAATATAATATCAAAATATTAAACCATGTAGATACTGAAAGATATAGGTTGAAAATTTTAATTTCCCTATCTAGATTATTAAATTAACTCGCATTATTACTTTGAGATAATTTTTGAGGGCAATAAATTGCTGGAATTTTTTTGCTTAAAATTGGCGAGTATTAACAAATTTGAAATTAAAGGTGACATAAAGTTAAGCTTTCATATTCAGAACAAGAGGGACAATTTTACCCATGTACTTTACATATAGCAAATTAATTTATCAAAGGATAAATAAAATTATTGAATTTACAAGAGAAAATCCATAAAAATAGCTTATTTTTTACACTTAAAATTGGATTAAATGATGTGCTAAATAATATTTTTCTAAGATATATAAATCTTGTGTGGAACTGGCTGTAAATAATAATTTGTGTTTAAAAAGCGATTTCTCAACAGTTTTATCAAAAAACTTAGAAGATATGTAAAATCAAAGAGTTCTATATCCTCCTTTGTATATCAAATAGAGTATTATACTTCAGATTGAAAATTAAAATATGAGTGTATTATAAATAAACAACTTGGCGCAATATGACCTGAAGCTTTGGCTTCAACTAAAACAGAAACATGACATCAATGTAGCTAATAGGCACTAGTTTACCCGCTTAGTTGTTGGGCCAACTCAGTTGCGAGGAACAAACAGTTGTGGAGATTTCACCAACGCCAACTTCATAGCACATGTCAAATTTCCCTCAACCTTGGTTGGGAAAACGGTTGGGTTAGGGAAAATCAGCTCATGTGATAAGGCCTTTAGTCAGTACCAAAAATAATAAGTAGCTACATAAACTTTGATAATTATTTGTACTTGTATTTTATAAAGGTTATTCTTGTGTGTTTGAAAATTGGTTTTTATTTTAGCTCTCAGTAGTTACATAAGTACTAAAAATATTTTATAACAAAAATATACATATTGCTGTTAAACCTGCGTCTCTATGGTTAAAGTACACAAAAATCACCAAGATAGTGCGGAAACAGCTGTGACGTCAGCTCCCATGAGACACACCCAGCGTGCAAAATAAGCGGTATCGAAACGCGACACCAAAATGAAAACTTGCGATAGCGATTTAGCTTTGTATCACATTTAGTTGCAATTCAAAGCTAAGTTCAAAGCCGCGGATCGCCGCATTTTCGCGACTTTCGGATCGCCGTAGTTTCGTAACTTTTTGGATTCCCGTAGTTTCTTAACTTTCGGATTCCCGTAGTTCC
The DNA here is from genome assembly GCA_023701765.1 of Hylyphantes graminicola. Classification (NCBI taxonomy): domain Eukaryota; kingdom Metazoa; phylum Arthropoda; class Arachnida; order Araneae; family Linyphiidae; genus Hylyphantes; species Hylyphantes graminicola. Next base: position 25,671,067 of record CM043123.1, on the reverse strand, counting down.
GCGACTTTCGGATCCCTGTAGTTCCGCGACTTTCGGATCCCCGGAGTTTCGCGACATTTAAACACCTGGAGTTCCGCGACATTTGAACTCCCAGAGTTCCGCGAATTTCGGAACCACATAGTTTCATGACTTTCGGATACTCGTAGTTCTGCGACTTTCGGATCCCAGGAGTTCCGCGACGTTTGAACCCCCGGAGTTCCACCATTTTCGGATCGCCATATTTTCGCGACTTTCAGAATCCCGAAGTTTCGCGATTTTAGGATCCTTAATTTTTTCAAAAATGCTATGCATTAATTAAAAATTGCTCACACAAATACTTTGGTGTAGCAAAAGTGCTATGCACACAAAAAAAAGTATTTTACACGCTGGACACACCCCTCTCCTCTATGTTCTCCTTGACTTCTTAGGATTGTGGGCAAACAAGAACCTCGTAACACAAATAGTTTTTCGAAACTTCCTTGCTTAATTTGAGTTGATACATTTGGATTTTGTTTTCATAACAAAGATCTTATCGAGATGAAAAGGAAACACAATAATTAAGTAAAAAAATGAAAATCCCCTTTCTTTCTCCTTTATTCTTTTGTGACTTGACACTTTTCCAAAACACTAACAGATAGTAGTATAAGTTTTGATTTCTTAGTTGGCTTCATTGAAGGTTCATTGCTTTTGTTAGCAGAATTTACTTGGTGAATTGCTTCTTTGCATTATTGAAATCGTATTAAATCCTGTCAATCTTTGACACTAAATACCACAGATTCAAGAAAATAAGCTTTCTTAAAATCTTATTTAACTATACATATTTGTGCTTGTTATAACAAACAGGTGTGTGATTTAAAATAATCAATAGTGCAGAATGATATTTGTATCTTCAGAAGCTAAAGGATGTGAAATGTGATGCCATGAACAATCACAGAAATTAATAGTGGTTAAAATCTTATTCAAAAATTTGTCATTACAGTTCGTTACATCATTCATTATTGTTAAAATGGGTTAGGTCATGTAATTGCATCAAGTTAAATAAAGTTCTAATGTATGAATCAAAAATAGACTGGTTAGGTTAAAACAAATTTCATAAAATAGATAAGTTAAAATCACCACAAATAAAAAATATTGTAATTTAAATATATATGTATATTGTAAAAGAAATCCAAGTAGTTGGTATTTCAAAGGAAAGTAAGCAACACCTAAAAGCGCATTAGCATTATGAATTAAATTAACAGATATACTGAGGCATTCCAGATTTATTTAGTGATGTCAGCAAAACAACACATGAAAATCATTTCTTAATACCAAGAACAACCTCATTACCAAGGTCTTTTAAACTAATATTATAGTACAATTTTATGTATAGTATTTTAATGTTCCTTTTGTAAACCATTCATCAAAAATATTTTTTGCAAATTTCTTAATATTTCTCCTTTTCAGAGGTTATTCCGGATAAGAAAATCATCAGTGGAAAAAAAGTAACAACCTTTATTTAATTTTTGCTATTCTTCATTAAAATGTATTTCTTTAAAATTCTTATTTTAAAAAAAAATCCTATTACGTACATTCATTTTTTTTCCCAAACATTATTTTTTTACATATACAAAATTATAAAGCCAAATAAATTAACAATGTTTGATATTCTTTAAAAAAATTAAAGTTCTAAAACAAAATATTTTCTAGTAATTACCTCAAAACCAGATTTTAAAATCAAACAATGACTTTATATTTCATCTCTTCTTAGTTGAAATCTGATAGTGGTTGAACTGCTTATCATTAAATTCCACTGATAAAAAGATTAGGTTTAGCTTTTCTTTAATTTACTGCTTAGGCTTGTAGATGGCTATTGAAATTTGGCTTCTGTGTTATACAGGGGCTTTAAAAATAATGATCACACAAAGCAGTTTTTGCATTTTTTCACATTTCTTAAAAAAAAAAAAAAAATATTTTTTTAAAAATTTATTTATGACATATTGCACACAAATTATACTAAATTATTGAATAACATAGAATAAAAAATGCATTACAAATGTACTATTTACACTTTTTAAAAAAGTTATAAAATGTTCTCATTCCTAAATGTTATTTTTTAAAAAATCACATAATTGGTCTTGGGTTTTGTGAAAATACCATGAAAACTTTTTTTGTTCTTTGATAGTGTTTAGCTCTAATAGAATTTTTCAATGAAAATCTTTCACTAAAATACATATTTAAAATGTTTTTATTAAATTTTTTAGGTAAATGAGTTAGAACTTACAAAAGCTTTTATGAAAATGCAAAACTGTGCCACTCGCATGTTAATTGAAAGCAGGGCTATTGAAGATCGTAAGTAAATTTTTATAAATTCAAACTAATTAATTTATTACCACCATTACATCAAAAGTAACAATTTATAATAACATCTTTTATTTCTTTTGAACTTGTACATTAAACTCTAAATCTGTTTTGGATTTATTTGATTGTTTAGTTTAAGGTGGTTCAGTATGTTGTATATCGGTAATGTTAAATTGGCCAATTGCAATGTACCTTTTCACAATATCTACTGATCATATAATCTAAAAATTTTCTGTGTGTGTTATACCAACCTTGTATATTAATCTGAGGTTAAAAGTTTTTTTAAATAACTGTTAGATTTTTTTAAATAAAATAAGTTTTAAAGTACCCAAAAAATCATGAAAATTTTCACTTTTTTTGCCCCATAAATTTTTTTTCACTTTAGTTTTATTAAAATCTGTAACCTCAGATTAATCTATACTATGAATTACATCATATAAAAAAAAGTTTACGAGAAAACATAGCATAGTTTTTGAGAAAAGGTATATCGAAGTTCAAAAAATCAAATTCTGAGAAAAATGCATTTAAAGTTTTTATTGTTAAACCAATTCCTTACGAAGTATTTTCGCTTCCTCGTAATAAATGTCAAAATATTTTTCCAATCGTCTTGATACTTTGTGACATTATTAATAAAGGTTGTAATAGTATTTTAAGCCAATAATTTCTTTTTTGATTTTTTCACCGATTTTGGGGTACTGAACCCCCTTAAATCCTTGGTTTCCTAGGAGTCCAGTGTCAGAATCGTGCGGTCGTAAAAGTCTAGTGGAAAATAGGTATAATACAAACAAACCAGTATGGTTTCCTAGTTAGTGTTTTTCCTCCACCATTTAGCACTGCTATAGACTGTCACCTGGAGTGCGTTGGGGAACGTTGGCTCCGCCATATTTAGCCTACTTTTCTGTTTTTAATTCGAAAGAATTAAAAAAAATGAAAAAGTAGATACCGACATGCGGTCAATGTCCGTCTTTCTGTCTGTACCTCCGACCGAAATCGATTCTATCCATGTTATCTTAAAAATTATTTTTTGTTAGAAAGTTGTGACCTCAGAGACCCAACTTTCATACTTTTTGTCCGTCTGTCTGTATGATCCAATGGACATAAATCTATTAGTCGACCAATTTCCCCATTGAATTAGCATAGAAATTCAATTTTGAGTCATTTAAATCGCTGTTGCCAACTCAATATTAGCATGAGAAACTTATTCATTTAAAAATATTATTTTAAGAAAAAATTATTTTGGTTATAAATCAGTTTGGAATGACAATGGGAATGTGATTTATTATTTGTTTACAAAGTAAGGGGAAAGGCATATTTTGTGCATATAATCCTGATTAGTCTTAATTAACATTGCTTATTTTAAGTGCATTTTGGAGTAGTTCCATGATTTTTGTTATAAATAAATATTTAATTATTCGTAGAACCACAGATAAATCAGGCCATAAGTAATATTGATTTTATTTGCGATAGAAAATTAATGAAAATAGTTGATTTTGGCTTTAAGAAGTTTAAATTATAGCTGGATGCTGTGTCTAGTGAAATTTATTCTGTGTATCAATTTTATGTAGAAACTGTTGTAAATGATGCTTACTGTTACGAACCTAATTGTTTCCCTATAAGAATATCAATTGAAGTAGTAACTGGAAAGTAAGCTATTTTGGTTCTTTTAGAACTTCTTGTTATCTGTCATTTGTTGCTGGACGGCGGCAATTTTTGTTTTGTTTTTTTTTCTTTCTGGGTAACAAAAGTGGTCAGGATGTCATGCAGAACCCTAATATTAATTTTTTCAATGGAGGAGGATGAGATCATCATTGATTTTGTAAGGAACAAAAAGATCATTCAAAATAAAAATAATGTTATTACAAATAATCATTAATTAAAGCGTGTCCGGGATAAGAATGAGACAATTCGATTGGCTACACTAATGCGAGAAATTTGAAATATGCACATTTTTACACTACCTGCAGAAAGTAGGTCACGTAAACTTACAAATAAGATAAGATTTTTATTGTTGCTGCTGCAACGTTCACCATGCCAGCTCATTTATCGAACTCTATTTGGAAAGAAATTGTACAATTCTATAATTTCGATGCCAAAAGACGCAAGAATGTTGTCTTTAAACTTTTTAAAAACAGTCATATTTCAAAAGCAACAATATACCGTCTTTTAAAACAGTACAAAAGCAAGGAAACACTGAAATTTCGCAAAAGGAATCCGGAAAAAGAACAAAACTTTGGTAAAGAAGGTTAAGAAAATCTTGAATAAGAAACCTGATATTTCAGTGCACCAAATTGGAAGTTGAAAATATCCAAGTCTTATGTGAACGAAATCAAGAAATATTTGAATTTGAATCGTTCAAGAAAAAAAAACGGTTCCAAAATACATAAAAGATCAAAAACGATCAAAGAAGAACTGCTTAAAAATTTATTGGAAATTGATTCCATCTGGATCAGGACTGAAACTCATCATTGATGACGAGACTTATTTCATGTATGATCCTAACGCTACTGGTAGTAGTAAGTACTACCATTCTGCCTCACCCAGATTCTGTTTCCATGGAATATAAAGAGAAATTCGCCAGAAAAGTGATGGTGTGGCACGCCATGGATGAAGATAGGAATGTGTCCAAACCGGGGTTCTTTGAGGGAACTGTGAATGAGTAGAATTTACTTGCAATGTTGTATAAAGAGGGTACTGATTCCCTTTATCTTCCAACATCATCGGAAGGAATATGTTTTGTTTTGGCCTGATATGGCTACCAGTAATTACACAAAAGAAGTGATCAAGTATCTGAGGGACTAGAATATTGATTTCATACCCAGGGAGGGCAATGCTCCTAACGTACCACAAGCAAGAGGGATAGAAAAATCCAGGGGAATGATGAAATATAAATTAAATATTCCGACAAGAAAAAAACAAAAAATTGGCTCAATTTAAGAGGATATATCGTCTCCTTGAATCAGTATCGGAAGAAACTGTTCAGAATGTCATGGTGACGGCTGAAAGAAATCTTTGTATGATGGGACTGAAAGGTGTCTATTCATCGATTTAAAGTGTCAAAGTAAATTAAAATATTTGTTTTTTAATTTGATGCAAATAGCATTCATGTAAGTACTATTTTGTTTAAGTTAAAAGAAAATCAATTTGTCTCATTCTTATCGCTGACGTGCTTTAAATAAACAAAAATGGATAAAAACTGGGTTTTGGCTAAATTTTTTTACTATAAGTTTTATTTTAAAAATTTTGTAACTTCTAGAGATAAAAATTTTTTTACAATATCTTTTAACTGCGCAATTTAATTTATCATCAAGTTTAAGCTTTAAATTATGTTGTTTTCATTTAATTGGAAAATTTATTTCAAAGCTTTATGATATATTCTAGTTATAACAACATTCATATTCAAAATTAAAAGTATTTTTGAATGATTGTTTCAATGTACAGTCAAGTTCTAGTGTGCTAGCTGCAATACAAGTAGATATCGAAGAAATTTACTATTTCATTTATTCATGTATATATCGTTTCAAGTATTTAAAATATGCATCTTGTTTGGTATGCACAAGAACATATTTGAAGAGGCTGGGTTTTAATCGAAAATATTGTCTGAACTCTTCGTCGTTTGACTTTAAATGTTTCCAAACCAAAATATTATACTCTATTTTTTTTACATTTCATCCTCTGAATTTTCTTCTGATAATAATTCATCTTTATAAAGATAGCGATGCCAAGGGCCAAAATAAGATAAGCGGATCCATTCTGAAGTCCGAATCGCAGAATGTTTGACACTTTCTGTTGACCATCAATAGGTTGCTAGGTTTACACTTCAGAGTCAATTCTGTCAATGGGCTGCTAGGAAACCAAGGCTTAAGTGACACTAGAATTAGACGAAAATTATAAATTCTCAAAAGGTTTTTTTATTGAAAAGCTGCACAAAAATTTAAGCTGATATTCTAGGTGACTTTTGGTCTGCACTAAAATTTAACATGATATTCTAGTTGTCTTATTGTTTTCACTGATGTTGTAATATCCTCTCAAAGTAAGCAAAAAAAAACCTATCAGATTGTAAAGTTGTAATCAGTTTATATTTTAGCAATAATCTCAATGTACATGAATATTTTTCTTTCTACTAAGGCACGAGAATGGAAAATGTGTTTAAAATTATTTGTTACCATACACTGAATAGTTACATAAATAGTATTTTTTATTAAAACTAATAGTAATTTCTGTTATCTTTAATTTCCAAAATATTCTTCACACTTGTATTTTATACTTTTAGGTATGCAAAACAAAAAGCAGGTAAAAAAGGAATTCATAAATATACCAAATTTGAATCAAAATTCAACTTCACCAACTAAAAGAGATGCAGGAGGTAATTTAAAAGACAACATAGATCACCAGTCAAAATCTGAAGACATTCCTATACCAAAAGTTGAAAATGACCCTGCAATAGATGCTGAAAATGGTGCAGCAACAATTTCTAAAGATGATAATGCAGTGAAAGCTGAAAACGATCCATTGATGAAAGCTGAAAACTCTGGACTAAATGAAATGCAATCCAAACAAAAAAAGAAAAAGTTATTCAAAATTTAAATGCTTTAATTTTTTAGGTAGTATTACTAAAGAGATTTTTTTAAAAGTATTTTTAACGTTTTGTTGTTGCATTACTCATTTTTATTCTAAATACTATTTTTAAAAAATTAAAACATTGTTTTTATTCTTCCATTTATGATTGAGATATTATTGATGTTAAGATCAATAATATTCAGAACTAAGTAAAACCTGTTTTTCATCTCATTGTTTTGTGTCTAGTGAAACAACTGTACATTAAAATATGCATGATGTTTAAACTATCATTCATCAAACCAATGCAGATTTTTAATTTTTATAACTAGTTTTAAAACCTAAAATGAATCTTGCATTGTCTTTCATTTTTAAGCATTTTTACTTTTAAATAAAAGCATTTTGAACAGAAAGTTGCATTTATTTGATCTCTCACTCTAGTTTTATTATATTCATGCAGTCTTATTTTTGTAAAAAGAACTACAACCTCCTCTTCATAGGAACTGAGGCCTGAGCCAAGAAAACCCTTTGCTATATTATCAAATTGCAATAGCGTAGAAAAATGTTGTTTTAGAAAACAAAAATATTTCAAAAATAATAGTACGTACAATCAAGGAATATCTTGGAGAAAGTTTGACCTGGAACTTTAATTGTTAAGTATTTTAACACTTTCAGTCCCAATGACAATTTGGCATCATTAAAAAAAATTATTGTCTATAGTCATTTATGATATTAAAAAGCACATCATTCGATTCTTCAAACTTTTTTTATTAGAAAATATATTTTATTTATCCCAATATATGTCAGCCGTATATATTTTTTAAAATTATCAGAAACATGATTCCAAATGGCATCACTGGGACTGAAAGGATTAATTTTTCAATCAAGTTTATACTGTAGAAGCGTAATTGCGAGAAAACCATTCAAAAAGCAAATATACCTCATCAAAGGAATAAATAACACTAAATCGTTGTTATTCATTAACACATGCTTAAATTTACAGGAAATTTACATCTTTTTAAAATTAAGAAATAGAATGCCTTGTGTTTTTCTAAACAAATGTTGATATGAAGTTTATCGAGTAATTGTTGCGAGTAGCAACAGTAACTTAATTTTAATAACTTTTTTTGCTTTTTAAATTAGAGTTAAATTTTGTGGTTTTGAGTTGTGACTATTAGACTTGTTTCATATCACAGGCATCTTCAGAAAATATAATTTACTTATCGTTTAGGTGATATTTTCAGGACTTTATTTGAATACCAGCTATATTAAAATATTTTTTAAAAATTTAATATGAGTTTTTGTTTCGCTTCAATAATTACCTAAAAACTATTAGCTAATTTCAACTAATGTTATCTGCGACTAAATTATTTTTAGCAATGTATGTTGGGATATAGTTTGTGAACGAAATAATTAACATTCTTACATAGCATGAAAAGAGACATTGCTTACCCCTCATACTTATTTTTTTTTCCTTCTTACTTTCTTGCATTCTTTTTTTAGAGTAACGGAAATAAACATCCATAAAGGTAATTTTTGAAAGCCTGGTCTTTTATGAAGTACGGTATTAATTATATATACAAGATAAAAGGAGGGAACAGCTTTTAGAAAAACTATCTGTTGAGTATTTTGTGAATATCAAATGTTTCTGTAGTGTAGTAATTTTTTGGGACTGAAAGGGTTAAGGCGCTACGTTCGCCAGTGAATGAACACCAAGATATAATGACCAGGACAACCAACCATATGTCAGATAGCTTCCTACTACATGGGAGGAAGTCAGTGTTGCCAATCCATCTAGTGGAATGATTTTCAATCCTTATTTTTTAATTATATTTACCAAAGGTTCATTCACTGGGGCCTGTTCACTCACTGGTCAGTCTACCCTACTTGAAATCAACAGATCCCTTAGGTTAAAATTTCAAAAGAAAGATAACTAAACCCCCTTTGTACATATCAACTATTTTTGTTCGGTATATTTTAAGCAAAAGTGCTCTACACTACCATGAATTTTTGAATTTATTTTGTTTAAATTGACTGTGGAAAAATCATATGCAAATTCTCTTTTCTTCACAGTTCAACAATTTGAAAAATAAACACATGATTAACTTTGAAAACAGTGAAGTTTTATTTTAATAATAAAAAATATATTTTTTGAAATCAAAGACTACTGTTGGAAAACAACTTTATTGAAAAACATAATTACAACATATATTCTATATTATAAAACTAATTTACAATTTTATAATGCCAGAACATTGTCGGAAATGCAATTATTTCAATATAGTGACAGCTGCCATCAGTGATATGTGTATCAAAAATACTATTTTTTGGCAACTAAAATACTGAGAGTGAAGGAGAATTATTTCATTTGATCCTTTTAACAATGTTTAAAAATAAATCAACAATTTAATACTTTATATCATTAAACATAGGAATGCAAAATTCATCAAGAAATACAAAGCAATTATAATAAAAAAAAACACAAAAATGACTTAGCTTAACAAAGCAAGTCTTTGCGAACTTTATCATATTTATCTTTATGAATTTAAAAGAACTTTAAAGAAGATATAATTTCTTTCAACTAAATAAAAATATTTGCAAAAAAAAAATTAACTAGGTAGATTTTACATTCAGCACTTTTTTCTATCAATGCTAAATCTTAAACGCTTCAGAAAAAGTTATTCACAAATGCTCCTTCATAAAAAAAAAAACCTCAAATTACTATTACTTTTCCATTTTGCTTGTGGTTGGAAAGACTATTGATATTAATATATGTAAACATTTAAGTATTTTTGTGTAATTTATTCTGAATTAGTACCGAGTTGCAAACCTAAACCTTTTTAAAGAATAAGACTCATGAATTGGTATCAAAAGACTAGAAGCTCATATTTTTTTTAACAACAATTAATCGCAAACTATTCCAAACATATTATAAAAGAATCGTTACAGTAGAACTGTTTGGATTACTTTGCTTTTGTCAACTAGGTATGTGATACCTATAAAAAAAATTAATACATTAGTTGTGGATTCTTGAAATATTTAAGCTTTTTTTAATTGAGCCAATTTAAATGTTCTTTATACAATCAAATTTAACAAGTACAGCTTTACCAAAAACATACATACTAGTTAAAATTTTAGTCTTAGAAAATCATTAATATTGTTTTTATCATTAAATTCCACATAAAACTACTTAAATATTGAAAATACTATCAAATGGGATAACTTTGGCCCAAGCATAAAACTGTAGTACTTTCTTCTTGAATATTTTTTTTACTCATGGGTCAAGGCACAGTTGCCACCAATTGAAAAATGCAAGCAAATTTCTAAAGAAAATATTTATTGAGAAGTTATAAGCTTATATAGCTTGGGTCTAAGCTACCTAGTTACTCTGCAGGCCGAAGTAACCCCATTCAATAGTGGGTATCATTTCTTTGTAGGTTGTTTCTTAACAGCTCCATCAACAATTATGGTATTTTAATTGGGAAATCCTATTACATACACTCATTCTTACGAAGAGACTCTTAGATACTTTTATCTAATCCAAGTATGCAATAAAAAAACGAATATTCATATAACATGATAACAGGAAGCCAACACAAAGAAAACGAACATGAACAAAACATAATTTTTTTTATCAAGCTTTCTTGTACCCAAAAACAAAAATAATAAATGTACTGTAAAATAGACGAGTGACTAGGGACACAAGTTACTAGAGACACAACACTATTATACATGTTTAATTAAGTTTCTCACAGTTTTAAAAAAAAATCAGCGTGGTGACAGTACAAGAAAATTCCCTGATAATCTCAAGGAATTCTCATGTTATTTTCCGGTTTTCTCAGCTTTGTCATGAACCTGGTCACATTAAGAGTTATTAGGAAAAAAATTATTTGCAATGAACTGTGGAAAGTATAAAAATTAACTATATAAATCATAGAAATTCTTAAAAAAGTATTTTAACTATTAATTACGCTTGTCGATTTGATATGTATTTACCAGACGCTAAAATTAAAAAGGTGAAACATGATTAAAAGATAAACAACACAAAATACACTTGAAACCTGTTACAGTGTCATTATAGAGAACGCTTTATTTGTTCGAATAAGTGAAACTTTTGTGTACCTCAGATTCTAATTATGTCTTCAGAAATGATTAACAAAACCAAAATAAATTAATACCCAAATATTTATCCAACAAGACATTTTCTGTTCAAGGTATTAATGTGATTGGTAATTTCTAGGTAAAAAAAGGCAAAATATATTAGAAAATACTGGATTAAACAAAACATAAAATACTCTGATATATATTTTACAAAAAAATGCTTCTTGGTTATATATATTTAAAAGAAGCAATCTTAACATTGCTTCAGAAATAGAAAACCAATATATATATTCTAGAAGAAAACATGCATAAAAATTAATATCAAGCCTACAGTTAGCTAATACTGTTTCTTGGAATAACATTTCAAAACAATAAATACCATACATAAAAACTTAATAAACACAGTTATTCATGATATGAAAAGGCACAGAGATCTTAATTAAGGTTAAAATTTATTACAAGTGTAAATTGTCTTAAGAGAAAAAAAATTGAAACAAATTGTGCTGTTTCTGAAAAATAGTATGAATTCTGATTAAGTAAAAATAAATTATTATTGCAACTTCATCCTAACATATTATAACTTCTTTTTAAAATTAGGGCAGACATGTACAGCTGCACGAAAAAAAGGTAATGCCTTTTCTGTTGGTCCTTCCTCTCCATGATTAGTTTAAGTTGATCAACTATATATCATCGGCAATGCTAAAAATGTGTACTATCTAGATATTGGAAATTTTTGAAAACTGTGGGCTTAAATATATCAAGTTTTTCATCCCTCTGTTTACACACATTCATGGTTTTGTTATTTACCCAAGACGATATATCATACGTGTTTTTAATCTCTTGATAATGAAAAATGGGTAACTAGAACAAATAAGGACCCCCATAATTTAAGTTTTTTTTGTGCAACTGTCAGTAGCTTAAGAAAATGAAGAAAAAAAAGTAGTTTTAAAAATTTTTTGTTGGAAAAGCCAATCTACATTCTTTTTGTATAAAAAGTACACAATTACCAATTTCAAACCAACTCAGAGTAGAAGTATTTGTTATTAGAAAAACTATGCATACACCCCTTTTAAATCCTTATGTGTTCCACTATTTAAAAGCTACTAAGAGTAGGCACTAAAAATTCTCAAAGTATGACCTTAGCAATTAATTAGTATTAGACTTTTTTATTGTACATTTCCCAAATTATTCAATTTTTGTTAAAACTTTTTCGTATATAAAACAGCAAAGCATTACAAAATGCTGCATAAAAATATTTAATTGTATGTGACAATGTTTTCCAATTGGTTTATCAACAGTGAATAAAATTTTCTTTTAAAGAAAGCAGAAGTAAACAAGGAAAATATATTGACATATGTGTTAAATTGCTGGTTCTCCTAAAAATATTAAAGTAAAAGTTTAACTTACAGAAGGACTATAAGAAAGATTATTTAAACAGCATAGACAGCTTTTCTTTTGTTTCAATTATTAAGATTGTATGCTATACAGAAGAAGAAAAATCTAACAGGTACATTAAAAGATGTCATGAAATTACAAAATCTAACAAAAACATGGCTATCTGACATAATGATTAGATTGTATCAACATTGCACAAGAGTGAAGACAAATTTAAAGTGTTACGTAAATAGTAAAATATTACTTTTTTTGTGAATAAATTTTTTGCAAATTAGGAATAATTTTATGATTAAGAAAGATTTTTTCCCAGAGAAAAATTATTTCTTAAAGATCGAATACACATCAATTGTAAAATATTCCTTTAAAAAATAAAAGTAAACGAAATACAAGGATTAAGTGCTTATGGGCATTTCACTAAAAGACAATATACATTAAACTGCCATCTACTCGTCATAGTGGATAGCGTGTTTGAATTCCAACCAGTAGGTCATGTATTTAAATCCTGGTTGGTAAGCGATAAATGTTTGTCTTGTCAATAAGATGTCATTTGTCTATTTGTTTGTCTTTGTTTTTTATTTGTGTAATAAGAAGTCCAACCTCTTCGGAGGCTCTCTTCCGTGATAAGGTAAACTGCAGTAATCGCCACAATGAGTTGCACCATTTTTGCTCTAAAATAAAAAAAAGTTCCAGTATGTTTTTTTACCGGTTAAAGTAATTGAGTGCTTGCAACAAAGGTCCAAGTCACTATGGAAGATACTGCAGTGTACCTTATCACGGCAGCTCTGGCAACCATCTTCCATGGGATATTCATGGCCACGACGACAACAAAGGCATATATTAAATTAATAACACAGTTAAGAAAAAATTATTGTTCAAAAACAAAATCATATGTTGTTAGATTCTTATCTCGGTATATATACTAACAGACAGAAGTACACCACTGCAAAAGTAAAGAAGGACTTTTTAAAATGTTAATTTGGTACCAAATGTCATGATTAAAATTTTTTTTATTGAATGTGCTTAAACATCAAAAATAAAAATAAAATCAAGGACCGATAATTTAGTGGAATTCTTTCAATGGAATGACTTTATGAAAATTATCTTTTTGAATAGATCAAGTGCAAATACTTGTTTGGGTGCACCTTTGATACTTGTTTACATCTTAATACTTGGAACGTATTGAACCTTTTTACAAATAAAAATTTAGATTGAACTTCTAAATTAACAACAAATTCAGCTTCATTTGAGCATAGAATTAATAGTAGAATGGTTGGCACAACCACCAAAAGTACTTTTTTTTTTCAGTTTAAGCATGAGAAAATGCTGACTTAAATTGTTATAAAGTATCTGAGTCATTTAAATCAACCACAACAACAAACCACATTATTTTAACATAATCATGTGAGGACAGTTTACAAAATTTATATAAAATTCAAATGGAGTACTATAGTCCATCTCAAAAGTTTAGACAAAAAAAAATTTTAACCACAAAGTTTCATTGAAAAGTTTAGTTGACAAAAGTTGTGGTAGTAAGGATTGGTAAGGCATAAATAAAAATATCTTGACTCACAAAGAAAACAGGAAATAATATTACTTTTACAATAATGAATTAATAGTGAAAATAACCCAAAAATATCGAAAAAACAATTTATAATGCATGTTTAGTTACCTAATTTTGCATTGCCATTGCCTTATAATTGGATTTATTTTTTTATATGATAAACTAAAAAAACGCAATATCTGGCGAATTTAAAAGATTTAGTAACTATCTTGGTACAATTTTATACCATCCACCTAATATAGCCACATGTACTCTTTTACAGTGAAATATTACTGCCCATTTACTTCAAATTTACTATTTAACACACACATAACAGAGATAGTCTTCTCTTCAAAAACAACAAAAAAAGTCTGTTTCGTCAACGTTAATTCTCTCCACACCATTGTAAACTAAACATTCCACGATGTTTTCGTGGGAAAAACTTTTTAAAAAAAAAAGCTTATTTTTCAATATTTGGTTATTTAAATAACACTAGAGACTGGTTACATTTTAACCGATTTAAGTAAAACAGTTTTTATTTAACGAAATTGCAAACTTCAGTACAAAGACAGAACTTTGGTAATTGTGTGGTGGCAATTTATATGTTGAAAGGAGACAGTCTTTCTTAGCATTTTTGAAGAGGTGACTCTCGCTGCATTGTATTAAAGTATAAAAAAAACTATCTGTTGCTACTTTGTGATTTTATATGGGAAAGAGCGCAAGTTTCATCAAGAAAATTGGTTAATGAATGTTTCCAAATCCACGAATTCTTGGCAAAACTTTAAGGTGATGGCATTGGGTTCCGATTTAGATTTGTTAAATTGCATATTTTAAACAAATACAGTAATATTTCACTATAAAAGAGCATATGTGGCTATATAACAATGCAAAATTAAGCCATTAAATGTGCATTAAATTGATTTTCTCTATATTTTTTAGACCGATTTGTAAGGTAATTTTCACTATTAATTACTTTTCTTAATTTAACCTTTTCAGTGAAATTTTGTGATGCAAAATATGTTTTGTCTAAACTTTTGAGACCGACTATATTGCATACTTATTATATATAAGTAAAATTATAAGTACAAATATAACACAGATTACTTTCTTCTGAGCAAAACACCACCTGAAATAAAGTGATTAATTTTAAGTTTTGAGAATAATGTAATAACGTTACAATTAAACCTGGTAAAAGTAACTTAAGCTTAGCAAAAACCACAACTTGTCAATAACAGAATAAAAGTTAAGTTCCATAAACAAAATACAGATCTAAATGCTATCAAATCTGGCATTTTCAAGTATTTTTCAAGTTTACAACTTGGTATGAAAGTAAAACTCTAGCTAAAACTCTACTATTGTTTTAGATAAAGTTTCATTGCCCAAAGGTTTCACCACCAATTCCAGCACTTTGATATTTATCCCTCAACTTGTACCAGTTCAATTAGTAAACTCCAAATCAAATGGAGGTTTAAAAAAAAGCAATATCGTATTTTTAGTTGTCTAACCTTGTGTTTCTGATAAGATAAAATAAAATTGTAATATCCTCATTAATTTTGGGTTTGGGTACGTTTAAAGTGATCACATAGTATTTCGATTATTGTTGCAGTTTGGAAGTTTTCAGCCAGATCAAAAAGGAATGCCTAGTAGTAATTTGTTGGTTGTTCATTTTGCCGTGTTATTTTCAGATAGATGTTTCCAATAAAGGTCAAAAATCCTCAGCCTAAACCTGCATTGTAAAAGCTACAAAACAAAACTTAAAATGACAATAGCACAGTAACTTCTCTCTCTTTATGTTCATTTGAAAGGTTTTTGGGAGTGAAGTTAAGGGTTGATTTTTGAATGCACAAATCATTGATAAAATAATTATTAGTTATTTAATACTGTGCTGCCTGATTAAACCACACACTAAAAGTACTCTGAAGCACCTATCAATTACGAACCACATATAAAAGCATTTAGAATTTAGTTTGAGTATGATATTACACAAATTGTAGAACAGCCAGAAAAAAATTGCTTAAATAAAAAATACACTTACTTTATTATCTCTTATGTCATCAGAGTCAACTTTTGATTGGTTCAATTTCTACTAGAACCCAAGTATAAAGCTTTTTATAAACTAAATCTAAACGGGTATATTTTAGATTGCTTAATCCATCTTTTTTAAACCTGTATTTTCCTTTATAAAGTTTGTTGTACCTAAAAAAAATACAAGCTTTAAAAAAACTAATTTTTAACACATTAAAAAAAATTAGGTAATTATCCTAGCATAGCAATAAGAATTTAGTATTAGGGAAGAAAAACAGATCAAGAAGATTAAGGGAAGAGGAGGTAACACTGTAAAGATTTTAAAACACTGAGCAGGGTGCGTACACTATTTTGAAAGTGAAATTCAAGCACTTTCAAGGACATTTTACATTCAAATTTAAGACCTTAAACCAAAAAATGTAAGCAGTTTGACAATTAACTACTATAAGCAGGGTTTTGAAACCACAAATCACTACCCCGTAATATTAAAGAAAAATAATCCAACAAAAACTCTTCACTAAAAACAATATCCGCTTCTCACTTAAAAAGCTAGTGCGGCGGTTTCGAAACATTTTTGATTTTACTAAGGATGGATAATCGAAACCGGTAACCGGTTAAACTGTCAAAAAAAAACGCTATAACAGGTTTTTGCAGTGATAAACAAAAAATGGTTCTTAATATAATAACAAATTGGTTGAAATGTTTAACCGACTTGAAAGTACAGTAGACTCCCACTTAACCGGATCTCCGCTTTAACCGGGCTGAAAATTTTCACCCTTAAAATGTTAAAAATAGCTAAAATTACAAGTTTTTGGTTATTTCAATCGGTTTTCAGTGTCGCACATGTTTCCAACGCGTGGTTTGTTGGGGAGAATGGGGGGGGGGGGCACTTGTTGACATTGGAAGGCTGTGGGGACCAACCGTCAAGTCGTCGAATTTCAAACCTTCGACAAAAAAAAGTTCAGATTTTTTTAAAGGTATGTAATCAAAAATGCAAAATACTAATAATAATATATAAAATAACCTGAAAAATGACATCTTATTTCAATTGTACATGTATTTCATGAGGCAAATATCATCAATAAACAGAAGTGCAATCAAATAAACATCTAAATTTCAATTTATTTAATTTCTCCGGTTTAACCGGATTTTCGTTTAACCGGCTTACCCTCGGTCCCGTTTAGGCCAGTTAAGAGGGAGTCTACTGTATATTAAATGCTGAAAAACAAAATTTAGAAAGAAAAAAGATATTCCGCGTTTCAATTAAGTTTTTGTTTGAAATAAATTTAAACTAAAATTTAAATCACTTAACAAACAACCTACCGGTCTGGATTTGGGTCATCTTTTTTATGCTTCAACATGGTATACCGAGCAATTTTAGGTGAATACCTACTGATTTTCAATCCATGATGTCTTATTCTGGAATAAACAAAATTAGTTAATATTTAGGGACATACCTTTAAACTAAATAGTAAAGAAATATACACAGATGACAACCAAAAAGCTGCTAATCAAAAATCCACGAAGTACTGAAATCTACAAAAATTGGCAGATGCAAAAATAGTGAGAATATTGGTTATTTTATATCATAACTGCAAAAACTTTGAACGAGAATATAATGGTTAATAACATATTAGTTTGCTATTTTTTTTGCAAAATAATTATTAATACAGCAGAACACTGCAAATCCATGAACACACAAACTTAAGAATCCTTAATGCACCTAACATTCTTTACAAAATAAAAAGGAAAGTCATTCTTCAGCCAATCTGCAATTTTCCATTTTTTTAAATGCACAAGACTTCTCTGGGTTTTTTTTTTTTCAAATAATTGCTTACCATGTTAATTTATCTAAAGATAATTCAGTTTACAGACTATGTGATTATGCAGTAAGAAAATCGTTATTCTTTCTGCAATGCAATGGAAAATATAAACTTCAGACGATTTTTCTGAAAAACTAGTATTTTTGTGATATGTCTATTTTCTGTGTACAGTTCGATATATAAACAATGTCAACACACCATGTCACATCAATTTACACATAATATTAGATTAAGACCACAGCTTGCTTTAATTTAAGATTTGATCTTATAAAAAAATATAATAGTTACCTATTTGACATATCATCATCTTCACCTCCCCAACCCCAGAACTCATTAGAGAACCCATTAACTATTTCCATGTGTTTTTTAGTCAAGGCACTTACACCACCAAAAATGTCTTTGTATGGTAATCTAAAAAATAATATAAAAAAGGCTATAAATTTATAATTTAAAATTCATGATACAAATTTAGTGGGCAAGAATTAAACTTTTAAGGATTTAAAAACAGTCTGAAGAAACATATATACCTGTAGTTCATAGTATTAATTGCCACAGACATATGTCGAGGTTGTTCAGGACAATTATACAAATTTCTATCATCTTCTGGAATTAAATCTACATCATGAAATATGAAGCAATCATAATCATGCTGTTTTAAAGCTTCAACAAATCCCACATTCATCAACATTGCCCGATTGAACTTTATATCAGCAGCCTAAAATTTTGAACAAAAAATAGCATCAGAATAACATTTTGAATACATTTGTAACAGTAACTGTCGTATACACAAAAAAAAATTTACCCAACAACTTTTCATTCCAACTGTGGATTTCATTATAAATAATAGGGGTGCACTTAATACCAAATTTGGCCTAATACCGAATATTCGGCCTTTCTAAACTAATTTTATTTTTTGTCTGATCTAAGTAAGTTGTATTTATTATTAATAAATTACAATTCAACATAAACATATAAGTACACAGTCACACAATGATTTTAATACAATCTAGCTATTAAGTTTTTAATTAAAGCAACACACAATAAAGTAGTACTCGTTTGTTATTACAGCGCGTCCCAAAAGTTTATGGACTGCTGTGTTTTTTAAATTTTATAAGAGGTAGTAAAATGCTTTTTTTTATTTTTAATTATCAAAAATATCAATACAATATTAGTAATGTACACAAATAACAGCAGCACATATTTCCTGAAAAATGAAAAAAATTAAATTTGAGTGTCCCAAAAGTTTATAGACAAGTCCATTTTTAAATTTAATTTTGCACTATTGCTCACATTTTTCAACTGTTTTTCATTATCACTTGAAAAACTCAATCTGGCATACTTAAAACAAGAGTTAGGAGAATTTCGGGCTTTAAATTAAACTAACTTTGTTCAATTTGCATCTTTAGATCATGAACTATAATGCAAATTGGCACCCATTTGCATAAACGTCCCAGACAGTATTCCCCAGAGGTTCTCCATGGGTCAGGACTTAAAGCTGGCCACTTCATAACATTATCATTGTGGCTTATGAACCACAGCATAGTTGAGTTCATGAATGGACATTAAATTACGAAAACATAACAATTCAAAAAAAATTTAAAAATAATCGCAAATATGAAATTTTTTCATATTTTATATAACTTTAGGGCCTATGTGTGACCAGAAGATGGCAATCAAATTTGACAAATTTTTCTTCATTTTTCTTGTCTACATAATTCAAAACTTTTCCACTATATTGCAAACTTGAAATGAAAAAAAAAATTGGCAACCACTCTTATAGTCCCTTAATGGAAAATAGAGATTAAACAATATGTATTTATATTTTCAAACTACACACCAAAGATACTATTTAAAAGTGTAATTTAAAAATATCTGCAAAAAAGAAATAAAAATATTTATTACCTCTTCAATTATGTATATACCATAATCTAACTGTTGCCTCTGTAAAATCGGATGCAGATTATGGAGAAATATTCTAAGATGCTCTTCTCTGTCCCTATATGGAATAACTAAGGCAACTTTACTTCTAGCTACACAACTGGACGGTTGAAAGCGCCCGCCAGGCTTTAGATAAGGAAACATTTGTTCAAGTGCATCAAATGATGGAGGCTCTGTTAGTACTTTTAAACGTCCAACTACAAAAGTAAAAAAAAAACATGTTTAATACAAACATTAAAAGAAAAACAAACACATGTTGAAAGGCAGTCGTGATCCTAAAAGATTTTTTGTCATGATTTATTATTATTATATTTTTTTTACATGCAAGTGTGTCTGTAGGGGGACTTCTCCTCTTACTAATCATTCGCTTCGGAGAAAGGTAAATAGTGTTTAAATAAATTTAATTAGAAGGTTTAAAAATCTGTTTAGTATGTAGAGAATATTTTTCTAAACAAATAGACTAGGAGATTATGCACAATGCCTAAATCAGTAATGCTAGGAATAATGAAATTAACTTTCTACTATTGTGAGAGTCTGGCCCAAATCAAGAAGTTGATAAAGCATTAGCCTGGATTGAAGCAAAATGGGGTTTTGGTATTTTGGTGTATTAAACTGCAGGTAAATGCAATTGCACAATATTAGCTACAACTGTAGCTACTGATAGTATTAAAACTAGATTACTAGGCAGAGTGAAGCAATGCCACTTGAGCCACTAGGCCTCATATGCAGTCAGTTTTCAAAGAAAATATACATTTAGTAATAATATAACATAATTAACATATTTACACAGTCAAACCTGTCAGGCCCAGTAGCTTAGTGTTAGTGCTTCCCATAGCCATGAAAACAGGTCAGGGGATCGAGTACCCGATAGGGCAAGGTTGACTCAGCCTTTCATCTCTTAAGTGGGTTGATAAAATGAGTACCGAGCATGCTTGGGAACTAAACACTGGGGGTCCCCCGTAAGACTGACCACCTGACCGGGACGTATGCCTGGTAACCCAGAGCCCTTTGTCAAGAAAGCTGAATTGGGCACAGCAGGCCTTGGCCCAGTAATGGGCTGTTGCTCCGAGGAGTTTAGTTTTTTTAAAACCTGTCAGTCTGCAATTTCACAGTGGAAAAAATTCCACATAAGGAGTAGTCGGGAGATACCAGTTTTAATAGAATCCAGAAAAAAAACTTTTTTAACCTTAAGTTAGACTTTTTACATTTATTCTTTTAATAATTTAATGCATATTAGGTAATAAAAACTCCGATTATAAAATTAAAGTTTCTTACATTTTGATAAATTTAATGAACTTTACAATTGCCCAATATAGAACATGAATGTATACCTTTATTATGAAGAATAAAACTGATGATAAAAATAATGAAGTCTTAAAACTGATGTTGTCTCTTTCATGAGCGTTACTAAGGCCAAGAATAACACAAATGGCAAGCAAGAACGTTTTGCCCTCATTCATAAAAATTTGGCTATTTATTTGGGGGGGTTTTTTTCATGAAAAACCCAACCCACTTTTTGGGGTTATTTCAGTGGTTCATGCAGGGAAGTTTTGATTAATTTTCTATTTATTACAATTTTTTAAGACTAACAGGGCAATTTTTCCCGAAGTTTTAGAAAATTGGGCAGAGGAATGCAGTTAAATTTATATTGCAATTTAAATTAGAATAAATAAAAACTAATAATTAAAGAGCTTAGTGGAAGAAGGTGCTAAGTGACAAAAAGGTAAAAACAAGAAAATGAGGTTCAAAGTTTCTTGTTTGCACTTGGGTGTGTTAAAAACGGCATTTACAAAAAGTAAAAAAATTTATTAAACTTAAAGTTTATAAAAAAGGAGAATCTTGTTATGTTTGAAATAGGGAATAACACGTCCACTGACACAAAAATCTAAATTTTTTTTCAAAAATGTCACTTAGCATTTCTTCCTTATCTAAGCTCTTCACGATGTAAAATAATAATGTACATTTGGATTTATAAATGTAATTGTTTAGAAATAAGTAGTGTTTGTGTAAAATTATATAACCCAGAATATTTTAACTACAGAAATTTAAATTCAAATTTCAAGAAAATGTATTATTACATAATTATATGTAATTGTTATATAATTAGTATACATTTAAATTCTTAAATGTATTTAAAAAATTGAAGGCACAAAAATGTAAAAGTATAATAATGATCAAATATTAAATTAAATAATATTAAATATACATATATTTTGTTTGTACCAGGGCTGTTTTTTTTTCAACCTCCGATGGGCTGTAATAAAACGAACATTGAGGTTGGGTCAAAAGTAATGTACAATACTGCTTATTGCTAAACATAATCACCTTGACGATTAAAACATTTGTCATATCTGTAAACAAGCTTTGAAATACCCTTTACATAAAATTTAGCCGCCAAGGATCCGAAGGGAGTTGAAAGTCAATTCCGAAGCGCTACAATCCAAGCCACTATGCTAATCGATAATTCACTTAAATGGTCAAACTTCGAGTTTCCCTAAATACTTGGTCAACTCGTTGAACAATGCCATGCGGTCTGTAGTGGCAGACTTGCTTCCTTGTGCCCCTTCTTCAACAGCATTCACGAACAACGCGATCACTCATAAAGGTGCCTCCATACACTCTATTAATTTTTTGATGAATTTCTGTAGCACTGTTCCCTTTTGCCTGCATAAAAACAACAACACAACTCCCTTCCAATCATTGGCCGATAAATTTTATGAAGAGGGTATTTCAAAGCTTGTTTACAGATATGACAAATGCTTTAATCATCAAGGTGATTATGTAGAGCAATAAGCTGTATTGTAAATTACTTTTGGTAAAAAAAACTTTTTGTATTTTGACCTGTGTTTTTATTACAGCCCATCAGAGGTTGAAAAAAAAAACAGCCCTTGTATAAAAAATTAATTTTTTTTTAAATTTTCAGCAAAGGCAATTTTAAGTTTGATTCCCCACTTGGATCTTCAAGGGTTTTTTTTCCGGGAGGTTTCCGGTATTAGCCAAAAAAGTTTTTTTTAAAACTATTTTTAGGTCAGGTAAAACCATAACCCAACAAAGTAAATAGCACTTACAATAGTTGACAAAGAAAATAATGATGTATCTCATTAAACTATGGATTATTTTGACAAGCAGGTCATACAAAGTGAGAAACTTATTTGGCAGTGTACTGGTATTCTTTATAAGAATGGAAGAATAAGTATACCCAAATCTCCTGATTTGGAGGAGAGGTTACGAAAGCAAAGAAAAAGTTATCAAAACACTTTTCTTCCGAAGAATATGTCAACCTTCGAGAGAAATTTTTTCCTCTTAGTTGGGAATTTAGCACTGACAATAAAGTTGAAAATTCAGCATACACAGGTTTTGAACAAAATTATTTTAATGTTAACTTGTAATATACATTTAATCAAGGGAGAAAATACAAGGACTATAGAAAATTTTGATAAGATGTGTGTGACTATATAATGTCAAAAATTAACAAGGATTCAACTTTTTAATTTATTTTTATATGCATTTTGATGCTTTGGGATTAGCTTTTTTCAACAGTTTATTTAGAAGAAAAACTTAGTTCTTTAATACTGAACTTCCATATATAATTGTGACAGTAAGACTTAAAACATTAAAATGCAGTAAAAATGCAAACAAAATATTTTAAATATGCGCATTTATAATATAGGTACTTAAATATTTTATTTTTGTATGAAATCATGTATAATATGAAAAATGTGCAGTTACCATAGAAGACTATATTGAAAAAAAAAATAAGAAAATTCAGTTTTCGAGAAAAATTTGGCAATGAAAGGTCTGGATATTTGACTCAAAATATTGAAATTTTTAAAGCTATTTTTTAACATCTGAGTACATTATTACAGGTTTATGAATGGCTTCTTTAAGTTGAATTTAATGATACAGAACTCACCATTTTCTCAAATTTCATATAATGATTTATAATTTAGGTGGCATTATAAATCTGTTTTAATCTAATGTGGGTTTTTTTCCTCTCTTGATTTAAAATTATAAAGTGCATTTTGATACAATATTTGATTTAATTCTATCAAGATGCTCTTAATTTTTATTGGTTAATGATATTTAACTTTTTGTGGCTACTTTATTTAAAGTTAGTAATGTAGTAATAAGGATTTGAAATGAATATATATGTACTTATTAGCACAAAATGTGAGGATAAATAACTCGAACTCTTGCCACTAAACTCAACTTAAAGAAATAAGACATAATTTTGGATCATTTTTCAACAAAACAAACTTGAGAAATAAAATGTAAAGAAAAAGATTTCATACCTAAATTAGGTGGAACTAGAGGACATTCCTTCAGAGTTTCAAGTTGACTAGTACTATTTTTAAAGAATGTTGTATTTCCAAACATTGATGAATTAGAAGTTCTATATTCATTAATTGTCTTCAATGCAAAAGTTTTATTTACACTAACTGAGCCATTAGAATGTAGTGACCCAATTTTATTGCTTGTAGTAACTGTTGAAAGTCTGACAGCTTCATGTTTTTGATTTAAATTAGAAATCCAAGCTAAGCCAGGAGCCACTATTTTATTTATTTGGTGTCTGTAAACAACAATATTACAAGTGTATTCTAAAAATAAGAATACGAGTAAAGTAAAAATCAAACCTTTACATACACTAGCACGCCACTTCTGTGGTGAACAGCTTATCGATGCTGTTCCACTTTTGGACATATCCAAAAGATAGTGAAATAATTTTAATTTTCATAAATTAAATGTGATTGTAGTTTCATTTCCATACTTAATAAAGTTAAAGGCTTCATAAGTGACACTGTACTATAAATATATATTCCATTTTAATGAAGGCTTTTATATTCCTAGCTGAAACAAGTAGTTGAAATACTGCAGACATTTTGTAAAATATTTCAGGATGTGTAGAATACCTGAAAAAAAAAAGCAGTATAAATAATTACACATTAAACATATACATTTAAAAATGAGACGATTTAGAAGGCTAATTCCATGTAACTGTAGTGTAAGTCACAATTTAAGAGGAGATTAAAAGCTTTTCAAATTAAAAAAAAAATCAAATTAAATAAAGTATATTACATTATTTAGTTATTATAAGTTTAGATCAACTATTCCACATTTTTTTTTCATTTAATGTTAAAAGTTGTAGTGATAAACAATTTTTACAAAAGGGATTTTCACTAAAGACAGGATAATTTTGCATAGAAATTCCTACGGAGACAACATATAATGGCAAGTGGGGCCTGATGACTGAGTGGTTTGGATCACAAGCCATAATCCTAGCAGTTTGTGCGCTGCAATGGGTGCGGGTTCGATTCCCGCCTCTGCCCTGGGTGTACTTCCTTTCTCAGTATCAAAATTATAAATTAACTAGCACTTTTGCCACTTTATTTGTGCTCTGTAGTGAGCCATGGCTACTGATGGCAGCTCAGTATATGAGTTGTTCCTCTACCCTACTATAGAACTTTTTGCGACAAATATGATGCTGCCATAATTATGTAGGGATGTTAATTGCTGGATTTGAATTATGTAAACACCTCAAGCAAATTTAAGTTTATTAGGCGATCAATTTGAGGATATAGAACATAGAATATTAGTTTTACACTTTTGCAACCAATCCTACTATGCTTGGAATAACACTTAAGATTTGATTTGAAAAACTACATTCTATTTCAAATTACGAGGAAATTAAATATTTCGTCTCAAGTGTAGGGCGACCAGACACCCGAAATACTGCATTTCAAATTGTGGTTAAGTTTGTTATTCAACTATGTACTATAACAAAAATAAAAAATAGTCTGTTTTATTTTTTTGTAGTTTTTTCAAACAAAAACAAACTCAAAAATATATTAATTATGAAAATTTAATTATTTCTTTTCGTAAAGTTAATCACGGAAACAAATCTGGTTATTGGCTTTCAATTCAATAATTAGTGACTGATGATGAGTAATCCGGTTGGAAAAGGCTAGGAACATTCCTCTTATTTTTACGACTAGCTGTGGTGTAGCTTTAGTTAGCGATGTTAATTCAACCTAACCTTGTAACCTTTTACAACCTCAAACTAAGATTTTTACTTTTTTGAAAATGAAGAAGAGTTCAGAAAACAGAATGTTATGTTCTTCTACTTCACATAAGCCGCTATCAATGAACATTTTCCATCGCTATCGTCACAGTCAACGTGTTAAACTATTTTAATAAAATTTTCAAATAAAGAAACTGTCTTATAAGTACAAGGGCTACTGACTAGATTTTACCTCAACTTACAACTCGTTATAAAACAAACGAAAAACTTATTTATACTAAAAGGCTGCATAGTATAGGTTTCCCTTGAAGTTAAATGACTTTGGATTGATACAACAGTCCTGGATATCCACCAAAAAGACTTCCATACATTAGTGTTTACAGGTTCTGTGGTGACAAGATACATAAAAAAATGTGCTTGGGCAGACTTGCGAGGGCGAACATGTGATTCACCCTCACACTTCTGACAAGAGCCTAGCTATTGCTCTTGAATAATGTTTTTAAAAAATACAAGCACATTCTAATATAAAAACAGAAGACAAAAGCATATGATCAAAAGTAGGTAAATAAAAATTAGTAAAAAAATAAAACCATTACATACAAAGTAATTTTGTGTTTACAAAACTATTTTTGCAGGTACTTTAATATAGAGAAGTGCATTTTGAAAATTGTTCTTAAATCTATTATCAAATCTTAGCAAAAATCAAGAGATTTTCTCTTAATAGAATAATTATATATTAAATATATAACAAACATATTAACATGCTTCTAAATGAGGTCAAAATATTGTTTAAGTATCCAAACTAATTTCTATTTCTAGTTTATAATTTATTCTAAAAACTTGATTAAAACCCTAGTTCCATCTGTGAATAAAAAAAAAAAAATTCGGAGATAAAAGTCAAATAGCCCGTAAAATGACTAGCTTTGTTAGAAAACTTTTGTACGTTAATAAAAAAATATTCTGAAAGTTTATGAAATATTAAAAGAAATCTAGGAATAGTAGTCTATTTATAAACAAAGCTTTTTCAAATTTGTAAGATTCTTTAAGTAATATGTAATTTTTAAATGAGTCATTGAGAAATAAAAAAGAAAAAGGCCCACACAATTATACTTCTAGGAAAAGATTAAATAAATAGGCGGTGACATTTCTTATGACACAATTTTATAAGTGTGCAACACTACATAAACTACAAAATATGTAATTTTTTTCAGTGACAAATTATTTTACAGTCGGTAAAATCAACGTAATATAAAAAAACGTAATATTTTATTAACATTAACTCACCTTGATGTGGCACTATAAAAACATAATAATTTATTAAAGAAAATTGTGCTTTAAAGTCATAATTTAATTAATATAAATCATAAACACGAAATATTGAAATTATAATTAAAAATATTTTCAACCCTTTTTAATTATTATGAGACCAAAACTATGATACATTTTAGTAGGATTAGAAACTACAAAACAAACTATAGTATGTAAAAGAGGGTAGTGTGTCAACCGCTGTTGTTCAGCCGTACGAAAAAGGTTCTACAAAACAAGAAAGGCTCAGGGATGGAAAGAAGGAGAGGACCAGAAATAGTTCAATTCAACCGAAAACTGATTTTTGGCTTCAGTTACACTGAAAAAACAGATTCTTAGGCTAAATCAGTTAAGGGGAGTCGGGTGGTTTGATCTCGCCCAGGTTAATTTTACTAAATTTGTTAACATTTTCTCAAGAACAATATAATATGTCATTATGAATTTTTTTATAGTTTGTTCCTTGCATATCAGATATATTTAATCCATCCTTACATAGCGGTACATTTAAAATTCTTTTTAAATCAAAGAGCTATCAAAAGGGAAGAAGTAATCAAACAAAACATGCTGATATCGTTTATATTTCCTGAGAAAAATGCTCCTGACAGTTGGAAAACCTTATATTTCAGGAAACGCAAAAGAAAAGTAAAGTATGGGTAAGAACTCAATTTACGGAGTTTCTGAAAAGTGATCACTCAACAGAAATTGATAATCTTGGTGTTAAATTAAAGTTATAGATGTGAAGATTAAAAATTTAAGAAAACATAAAATCGACATTTTTGTCCCAACCCATCAAAGTCCTCTAAACTAAAAACCGACTTATTTTTAAAAACCGAACACCTCTAGAATGTGCTCGGCCGATAAATACACAACCCTTTTTAAGGGATGTTCGTTTTTGAAAAACCAGTAATAGTTGACAGTTTGTACTGCACCTGCGCTTGCGTATTTTGATCATGGGACGGATAGAACTGAACATGACTGAACGAAGTGTGCTCGTTCACGCGCAGTTACTGTTGCAATCGCACTAGTGGACAAGAGTATTAACAGCAGACTAACGCTTTTTTTGATTAGCGTCCTCTGACGGGTGTATCGTTTTTAGGAACTCGCTTTTGAGTACACAGTTACACTATCCGTTTAAGTCACTATTGTAGAAACGTATTCAAAGAATACACTTGTTCAAACCAGAGATATAGAAAGTAGAATATTATCTGCCCCTCGGGGAAAAAGTGAAGCCACTTTTGAACCAGTATCCCATGAGGCAGTTTGCAAGCCCTCGCCCATGACATGCCGTAAGCCACCAGATGGCACCATAAGTAAATTCGACTAATAAAAAAATTTATATAATTACAACTACCGTCAAAGCGGGTATCTTTGGCCACGGAGGGTAACTTTGGCCACTCGTCGGAAAAAGATTTGTTTCTTAATTTCTCTTCATAAAATGATCTCATCTTAAATTGTTTTACATTTTTGGAAAGGTGGAAATATCGCCTTTCATTTCATGTAAAAAAAATCTTATTCTAAATCTGGCAATACTACAAATGCTGTGTTCATTCTTGCGAGCATAAAATGACAAAAATCTACCTCTTCCAACTTTTGTCTGGAACACTTAAAAAATATTGAAAATATTTAAATAAAATACTCTATTCGATTCTTTTATTAATGAGGAAGAATATTACACCATTTGTTTTATTCTAAGTTGACTACTTTTTATGCTGTATTTAAATATTTGTAATTGGGAAGCTTTTGCCGATGAATGCGGGTAACTTTGGCTATAGATGTAAATATTTCTTTATGGAACTTTGCACTTTAAAAAATGTATGTAAAAGTGTATTAAGTTTAACTATTTTTGAAAAAATTCTTACTTTTATGATTAATCCTTTTTTAGATATTTTTTTTTAAATCTCATGATTTTAAACATTGAAAAGATAAAGATAGAATGCAAGATACGTATTCCACTCAAAATCGCAAATGTCGAAAGGTAAACATTTCCAAATTCCTAATTATAAATATATTATTTTTCACCTTTTATAATAAAATCGTTTGCTTTTTACAAATATATTTGTTATTAAATCTTGCTTCAAAAAAGTTCTTTTTTCCTTATTAAAATAGAAGTTTATTTTTCTTTCTTTTAAGCGACAAACAATACTAGTATTCGACGTGTAATGCCATTCCACGATGCACTGCAATGTAAATGTTAAGTTATATACCATTTTAAATAACTATATGTCTTATAACTTTGTTTTTTTTTGGGTTTAAAGTTTTAATATTGCTATTTAAATCGTTAACACAGCTTTTAAGGATGTTAAAAAGTATGTTTCTTATGTATTTCTTGGGTGGCCAAAGTTACCCGCCCGGCTCCTAACAGTGTCTTATTTTTTTAAATTAATACCAATTTTTTATTAATTTATAAAATGTAACAAAAATGCCTGAAAATTATTCCTAAATGTCCAATACTTAGAATGCATAAGGATTTTTAAGTGTTTAAATCATTTTTGAAGTTAAATTTTTCTTCTTTTGTGAAAAAAAACTATGATTTTGGCCAAAGTTACCCGCACTGACGGTAACTAAAAACTTTAAAAAAGTTTTGCTAGCAAAAAAGTTTTTCAAAAGTTTTTTGGTGGATATGTATTGATAATTTCTGGCAGATATGAGGTTAATATTTATAAAAGAAGCACATGAAAAATGCAATTTTTATTGCATGTAACTCTTTGGCTATGTCCTGACGGCGACAACTAAAACAAAAAAGTTTTTTGGTGGATATGTATTGATAATTTCTGGCAGATATGAGGTTAATATTTATAAAAGAGGCACATGAAAAATGCAATTTTTATTGCATGTAACTCTTTGGCTATGTCCTGACGGCGACAACTAAAACAAAAATGTCAACAAATTTCGCGCGCGTCCCCATACAATTTGTTGCACGGTGTTTTAGCTATTAACGCATGCCTTAAGTGTCTACGAGAATACTCTGATTCGGTGCGTCTTGCGCTATGGTAACATCAAAGAGAAAAACCGAATTTATCATTGGAAATTTTCAAATAATCATATCGAAAGCCAAAAGAGCAATCAAAAATTCCACTCTCGCCAAGTAACCCTTAAAAAAGTTGCCAGAAACAATCGAAAATCCCGACAACTTTTCCTATTTAAGCCATGTTAATTTGTTGTAGGGTTGCTATTGTCAATAAAAAAAAATAAAAAGGAAAAAAATAATAAAGGGTAATTGAAGTAGAAGTACATAAACTATTTTCAATCGATTGAATTTGAATTACATTTTCAGAACCTTAAATGTCTCCATTTAAATTGATTGTTTAATTTTTTTTCTTGGGTTTTTTATGCATTATGATAAAAACGTTTGTCCAATATGATATGAAACTGGTTTGATATGATTGATGATTTTGATACTGGTTTGTCAAAATGTTTTATAAAGCGAAATGAAATAATGGTGGATAAATGTAAATGTTTTAAGACTTGAAAGTGTCTAGGGGCTGGGGAGCCCAGTCGATTAGGCATTCGCCTAGCATGCGGAAGGTCCCAGGTTCGGGTCCGGGCATCGCCAAAATAACTGCCGACCTAAAATGCAGCACGTGCAGCCAAAAAAATGCCCGACGAATAATACCCCGTGTGGCGGGAGTGCACATTAAATATCCTTCAAAGTCCTATCGCTGCGTACGATGTCGCCCTTAATGTTGCGTTGGGTGCCTACATTAGTAGTTTCGGTAAAGCAAAGGGGATATAAACTTCGCTAGCAAAAGCTAATTAGTGTAAATATGCACTATTGTATCAAATATCTTTTAATTAAGCTATCAAAAACATTGAAATCTATCCAATACTTTTAGCTGATGAGTTAATTTGAAATCTAACTGAACCTACTCAGGGGCGGCGGCAGCAGAGGGGCTAGGGGTGCTCAAGCCCCCCTGTCGGGGAAGGCTAGCCCCCCCGTCGGGGAAATTTTAAATTTCGTCGGGGAAAACTTAACTTACAATATCGGAAAATTTGTGAGTCGGAAAAAAAAGCTTTTAACCGTCTCAAAATTCAACATTGTTTCGCATTTTCCAAAACTGTCGGTCGTCTCAGTTGTGGTTCGTACCCTTCTTCATTTGACCTTGAGTTCATACCAGTAAGCGGCGAAATGTATCTTCTCTTTTATCGTCCCACAACCCCAAACAGTGGGGGTGTAGCGTAGAAACCCTCTAAAAGCTGGGAAAACAAAAATAAAAAGGACGTTCTTTTGAGTTACCAGCTAGTACTATCATATGTCACCACTGCTAACAAGTTTATTGCCTCGGGGAAGTGGGGGTGCATTTGACCTTCGCAGGAGGGTTCATTACCACTAGAGTTTTCTTCCGAACGGATTTACTTAGTGCACTTTCAAAGGATTTGTTTTTTGCAAGCATAAAGGAATGTGAAGGAACAGACTACTTGGGTATGTTTAACCTCAATTATTATATTATTGAATTTTTTGGATGTATTTTAATATTTATACTTTTAAAAAACGATCGATTACCTCGATTATTGATATTTTTTGTGATAAAATTAAAAATAAGCACTAAATTTGTTGTTTGTGTTAAAAATATCGATATTCAATCGTAATTGTTTCTGTATTGCATCACTAGTTTGTGTATTTGTATCTGGCAATCGTTTTGTTTGTGTCTTCCATTAAAAATGTGATCGTCCGAAGCAGATGTGTTTGTCGTTTTATCTTCGTATTTGTTGGAATATACTAAATTCAAATAAGCCAATGCTAATATTCGTTAATTTGTAACAGGTTATGGACTTTAGCAACGTTCAACTGCGCAGATGGCTATGACGACGTATTCGAATAATGTTTTTTCTTCAATTACGAACATTGACTTTTGATTTCGCGTTCCATGCTGGACTGAGTGTGTAGGAACAATTGTGTTCTGATAACTGAACAGTGTCTAAGAAGACGATTTTGTGCCGATAAATCTTGCTGTTTCTCGTATCTTTTTTGTGAAATCGACAATTCTTGCGACGATGGATGCTAAAAATTTCGTTCAGTGCACCAAGTTGGAGGGTTCGTCCAACTGGACTGACTGGAAATTTGAAGTTAACGCCTTGTTCGTGCTGAACGATTGCGCGGGCATTTTCGATAATACGCTTGTCGAACCAACAGCACCGGAAAATGAGACTGACGAAAAGAAAGTACGTGAGTACAACTTAGCAGTAAAAGCGTATAATAAGACGAATGCAAAAGCTGCTGTGATTATTCGCACTAATGTTTCTCCAAATGTGTTGAATTTGATCCGAATGCATGGAAATTCTGCGAAAAATATATGGACTGAGTTGGTAAACAATTTCGAGAAAGTGTCTAGCGTCAAATTAGACACTCTTCTGCAACAGTTTTTTACTTTCCGTATAGATGAAGATGTCATGCGTTCACTCGCAAGGTTGCGTACACTGTGGGTGGATCTACAACGGGAACAGGAATTGAGTGGTGAAAGAAAACTTCCACAGAACCTGCTAGCCCCACGTATCTTGTCTATTCTTCCTGATGATGAGTATCGCGAGTTTAAGTCACAGTGGGACTCTATGCCAACAAAAGAGAAGTCATCTGAAAAGCTGATTGAACAGATCAATATGAGACTGCAAAGACGAAATCAGGAGTCTAAAGACAACACAACAACGGCATTCATTGCAAATACTAAACAGGGTGCACAATATAATGGAAATAAGTGGAAGAAGGGAGGTAAAAAGCCGAAGATGATGAACCAACAGCAATATTCTGCAACAAACATCGTCAAAACGACGAATAGACCTAGTAGGGCCAATGATGGTGTGAAAAGTTTCAATGGACTTTGTTTTCGTTGCAATAAACCCGGACATATAGGTAGGTTCTGTCCAGATTTCCCCGACAAGCCAACAACGACGAGTGGCAGAGCAGAAACCTTCCTTGCTCAGTGCAGTGCCTTTGCTTGTCAAGATGATGATGATAGTGGCCGAAATGTGTGGCTCAAAGACGATGGAGCAACATCACACATTACTAATTCAGCTGAATATTTCAAGACGTACCGTCATTTTCATAAACAAGCTGAAATCATGGTAGGCAATAAACAAACCATACCAGCCTATGGTTGTGGGAACATTGAGATGTGTGCAACAGTTGGGACAATACAAAAATCTATTGAACTCAGTGATGTACTGTATGCACCAGATATCGGTAAAAACTTATTGTCAGCTTCAAAAGCAATGAAACGAGGAATCTCAAACTTTGGAGATTCAGACGACATGGTTTGTCGCTTCTTTCGCAAAGAGAACCCAAATAATGTACTTTTAGAAGCTCCATGTTCATCAAATGGACTCTTTGAACTATGTGCAAAACCAGTCAAGCCACAGGGTGGCTCAGCTGCTTCAGCCTACTTGGTTGAGAAAGAGATGGCAACAACTCCTATTGCTGAAATGGCAATGACGACGAAAACAAAATTGCCTTTATCACTTTGGCATCGACGCCTCGGGCATCAAGGAGTACAGTATGTGAAGCAGTATCTGCGTCAAAGTGGCATTGATTTCATCGACGATAGACTGTTTTGCGAGCCATGCACATATGGTAAACAAAGTCGACGAACTTTCAAACCAAAACGATTCAAGACAAAAATGTCTGGCGAGATCCTACATGCAGACCTACTCGAATCACCAGTTTTGTCAAGAGGTGGAAAGAAGTACATGTTAGTGCTTAAAGATGATTATTCTAAGTTTCGATGTGTAGAATTTTTGAAGCATAAAGACGAAGCAGTGGACAAAGTCGAGCAGTTTCTTGCCAAAGCCAACAAGGATGGCATAAATGTAAAGGAACTTGTCACAGACGGTGGTCGAGAGTTCGATAATGCTAAATTATCAAAGTTGACAGATGATGCAGGTATCAAGTTGCGAATCATTATGCCGTACACTCCCGAACAGAACGGTTTGGTTGAAAGAGAGAATCGTACAATAATGAATGCAGTTCGCACTATGCTGAAGGATGCAGGCCTACCACAGTTCCTATGGGCAGAAGCAGCATCGACAGCTGTCTACATTATGAATCGGACTGGGCCGAGTAAGACCACAGGAAAATCTCCATTTGAAGAATGGTTTGGGTGCAAGCCGTCGATCAACAAGATTCGAATTTTTGGATCAACTGCATTTGTACATGTGCCAGATGTCAACAGAAGTAAGCTGGACGACAAGGCTGTAAAGGGCTATTTGGTTGGTTATTGTGATAACGATGGATATCGTGTTTTCGTTCCATCAAAGAATGACACAATAAAGAGTGTCAACGTAGTCTTCAATGAAGAGCAAATAGGTCCCTCTTCCCAGCACATCGAAGCAACATCTAGTACCGGACCATTAAGTGGTATAAGGTTTGAAACATTGGATACGTTTGATGACACGGACATGCAGGAGGCTGGTGATCCCTGTAAAGGTGAAGACGAACCAGCACAGACTGCAACGCATGCATTACGAGACCGATCAACTATCCAACGCCCTATCAGATTTGACGACTACGAAGTGTATAGCAGCATTTTAAAGTTAGAGGAGCCGAAAACATATGACGAAGCAACGAAATCTCCTGAATTTGATGACTGGAAACGAGCCATGGACGACGAAATGGCTTCACATGCAAAGCATGAAACGTGGCAGCTTGTTGAACCACCTAAAGGACGAAAAATCCTCGACAATCGCTGGGTTTACAGAGTGAAGACAAACACAGATGGATCAATCGAGAGATTCAAGGCTCGACTTGTGGCAAAAGGGTATACGCAGACGGCGGATATCGACTACAGAGAGACTTTTAGCCCAGTGTGTCGTTACGACACTATTAGAGCTGTAATTGCAACAGCAGCCAAGGAGAATTTGAAATTATTTCAAATTGACGTGGAGACGGCATTCCTTTATGGTGATCTGACTGACGAAATATATATGCGTCAACCTGAAGGTTACAATGACGAAAGTGGACGCATATGCAAGATGCTTCGACCCCTCTACGGCTTAAAGCAGGCTGGACGCTGCTGGAATGCCAAGTTCACGGATGTGTTAAAGAAATATGGCATGATCCAAAGTAAATCAGATAACTGCCTATTCATAAGCAATGAATACGGACACAAGATGCTGATGGCAATATATGTTGATGATGGCATAGTCGCTGTACAGGACGAAGTGGAATTCTTCACATTTGTGGACGAGCTCAAACAACATTTCAACATCAAAGTGTCAACGCTGAATTGTTTTCTTGGTCTGCAAGTTGAAAGGTTGAAAGACGGCTCACTCTTCTTGCATCAAGAAGCGTTTACAAGAAAGATGTTAGAGCGATTTGGCGATGCCAAGACATCACGCATCCCAGTAAAGAAGTCGAGTCTCAAGATCGACTATGGTCAGCCAAATAGTGACGGCATGGTCAAGATCAAGGAGGCAAAGCCTCTCAGCAGTGAAATACCATACCGATCAACCGTTGGCAGTTTGCTTTATTTGGCGATGGGGACAAGGCCTGATATTGCTTATGCAGTGAGTTTGGTGTCTCGTAAGTTGGACAATCCCACAGAGACTGATTGGGAAATTGTGAAAACCACCTTACAATACCTTTGCAATACTATTGGACACGGCATTGTGTACAATACTGAGGATGACAGAAGCCTAATGTTGTTTAGTGATGCAGACAACAACGGCTGTGCAGAAACACGAAGGTCTCGCACAGGTGTAGTATCTTTCTATGGTGGAGGTGCAATAACATGGCGAAGCAAGCTACAGGAGGCCAAATCAAATTCAACGACCGAAGCTGAATTTATGGCAGCAGCTGAGGCCACAAAAGACCTAATTTGGCTGAAGCGCTTGTTTACTGAGATCGCCAACAGTGTTTCATTACCAATCCTTCAGATTGATAACCAGAGTGCTATCAAATACATAAAAAATCCGATGTTCCACGCTCGTACTAAGCACATAGACCAAAGGTACAAATTTGTGCAAGATGAGTTCTCAAAGGAAAACTTTGAAATAAGCTATGTACGAACTGATGAGCAGCGAGCAGACATTCTGACGAAGGCACTCCCAGCACCTCAGTTTAATGCTCAGAAAAGGTTACTCGGTGTGACGACAGTCAATATGGAAAAGTGACAGTTTAACCCATAAACAATGACTCTGTTTTCATACTCGAAGGAGGCTGTTAAAAATATCGATATTCAATCGTAATTGTTTCTGTATTGCATCACTAGTTTGTGTATTTGTATCTGGCAATCGTTTTGTTTGTGTCTTCCATTAAAAATGTGATCGTCCGAAGCAGATGTGTTTGTCGTTTTATCTTCGTATTTGTTGGAATATACTAAATTCAAATAAGCCAATGCTAATATTCGTTAATTTGTAACAGTTTGTGCTCGTCTCGGAACGTAAAAAATGCTTCGCAGTTTGAAATCCCTTAAAATTTTGTTTTTAAAACTGCTTTCAAGTTTTGTACATTAAAAAAAAATATGTATATCCTAATTATTTTTACTCTCAATTGTCAAAGTGTAAATAATGAGTACGTATTGCTCTTTTTTTCTAAACATTGAAATAACACTCAGTTTAATTACTTTTTTGAATTAATCAAAGTAAATAAATAATGCCGTATTTTGACAATAACCTTATTTTGGTGTATTACGACCTAACTCAACGTTAAGCGCATTTCGCTCGATAAAAGGATAACGTTAAGAGAAAATAATGTAAAAAAATATAATCTGGAAGAATCCTGGGACTAGGGTCAAATCGATTTTGTCGTCCAATACCTGTACAGTTTTGAAGAGGAATCAGCACTAGCTGAATTTACCAACACGTAGGGAATACTCGGAGCTAAAAAAAATGTAGTAATTTTAGCCTTAATTAGTTTAAATAAGGAAACATGGGGCTTCATACTTCTAAAAGCATGTGAAATTAGATGTTTTTATCATATTGGAAAAATTAAGTTGAAGCTTTTTGTCCAAACTGTGCACCCCTGAAAAATCATTTGGCATGGCATCCTACTGTTTGAATTTTGTGGAAATTTTTTAGGATTTGAATCGAGTTGAAAAGAAATCTGTACAGTGCGAAGTGTTCACTGTTTGTTGCTGATTGTTGGTTATATTTGAACCAATTCGAGAATGAATATGTTTTTTAAAAAAACTTTAGTTTTAAATTATACCGAAGCCCCCCCGTCGGGGAACGCCAGCCCACCCGTCGGGCAATTCCTAGCGCCACCACTGAACCTACTGGCCCCATGAAGCTATTTACGACTCTAACATTCATATTATAATGCATTTAAATTTTAACTAAAATTATATATATATTTTTTAACTCTTAATACAAATGTATTATGCCCAATATATCTGGCTTAGTGGTCAGCTCTTCTTGATCTTATTCCGTTGACCCGAGATCGTATACGGGTCCAGATAAGTTAATTAAAAAATCTCAGATAATTTCCAATTTAAATGTTATAAAAGTTAAAAATCTATGTTATAAAGCAGCAATTTTATTTGTTGATCCGATTTTTACTATTACTAACCAAATTAATGTTTTCGTATCAATGTTGAAATCAAGGTCACGCGTTAAAGCAAGCGATGCAAACTTTTCATCCCATTCCACTTTTCTAGCACAACACCGGCATTGGGCAGACCAAACGCATCCTTCAGACGCATGCGTTTGAAAAAAAACCTACGATTTTGCGAAAAAAAACGTTCGCTATTGTCTCGTTTGACGGTCGCCAAGTTTTTGTTTTAGTTGTCGTCGTGAGGACTTAGCCCCGTGATGCATTGCAAAAGGGGCTTCATCACACAATCGGGGTGTATTGCGTTGTAGATGGTATGCGCAATAGATGGGCATATCTGCCACTTTCTATATCTATGGTTCAAAGAGATCTCCTTGTTCATATATTTTTCATAGTTCCTTTCCTTAAGGCCTTTTCACACGGTATCCCTTGTGCACGGAACTGCTCGGACAGGGTTGTCCACCTGCAAAGATTCTGACGTCACACGTTCCTGGAGTGGTTGTTGTGAATGATACTTATAGCTAGTCTTGGCACATTTTTTCAATTTTTCAATATTTTTACAAATTTCTATCACGTGTAGGAATTGGTTGGTTGGTATACATATATTGTCAGGCTTGTGCGCTTGGTCAGAGACCCGCTTATAATCCATCATGTAAGACAGACACAACACACACACGTACACATACGTGACAGATGTGCTATCTATCGCGCGCCATTTCCACAATTTAGACAAGTTCCTGAAGGGGAGGGAAATAGTCTCCAGGGACCTGTACCCGTGGAAAAACTTTCGATCCCAACAGATTTAACGAGCACGTACTCCGCATATTCGTCTTCAGTGCTACCGAGACTCGATCGCGAGACCTTACGATAACGAGATCAAGATTTTAACCACAAGGCTCCCCACAAGCCGATGTAACAAGGAGTACTAACTACAAAAATAAACATTGGCGAGCATAAAGTAGATTTTTCTCCATTTGGCAAACTCGATTTGGCTAACAAGACGTCAGAGCTATACTTGATGCTGATTGGCTACCTATATCCCTCCGCAAAACCGGTTTACCGATTTTCGTGTCTCCACGAAAAAATTCAATGAACAATCCTCTACAGCGGTTCTCCATGTTATTCCTATGGAAGTTCCGTGATCAAGGTGCTCCGTGTGAAAAGGCCCTAACCGAGTGAGGACCGTGGAGATTTTTTTTTAAATATTTAATGGATCAGGTTTTGTGCGGCAACAGAAGCGCTAAATGAAAATAAATTCTTTATCGAACTTGATTGATGAATCAAAGTCACGTGAAATCAAAGCTCCAATCGAAGGAACTGCAGGAGTGAAAGGATCTGGCAATAGCTGTATGGTCTTATTTTCCTTTTCTGTAACAACTCTCTAAAGGCGCATTTACATGTTCTATCGATTCCATGGATTGAAGAGCAACTCAGCAATTTTACCCTCTTTTGGATTTTCTCCCAGACAGAACCGGAATCGCAATTTTAGCATTCCATGGATTCGATGGCTTATGTAAACGCTCCTTACATGATCCATCGAATCCATGAAAGAGCCAATTCAGCAATTTTTCTCTTTTGGGGATTTTCTCTCTGACAGTACCGGAATTGCGGCGTTCATTGAGGGGTTTCGCAAACCCTCCAATGAAGGAGGGTTGTATGTTTCAAGCCATAGATTCGGCTTCAGGATATCATTTGGGTTAGAAATCTTGTTCGATCTCTTTTCCCGTAATATATAGGAAATGTACAAATGCTGGTATTGCAAAAGTGACATCTAGCGTTAACGTCACATCCAGGGTTACTACACGATGGTACTCTTTTCGCCGTTTTTTGCAATTATATTTTAAAAACTATTTCTCTATTAAAAAATTAGAAATACTTGCAAATATGACTAGCTTGGACCCGCAGAATTAGCTATCATAATTGCAATGATAACCACGCATTTAATGAATTATATTTTTGTTTAAATTGAGTTAATAGGTTCTTTTTTTTAGTTTTGTAGCGGCCTCGATAACCCATTGCTAGCCAAAAGGATCCTCAAGGCGGAGTTGAGTTATCTCGGCTTATATACTAAACGATGTAATCTGGAATAGTGTTAGGAACATGGGTACTAAATCAGCGCCACCTAGTTGTTGATGGAATATTGAGGTTGTATGTTGCGTGTGTAGTAGCCGCCACACCACCACTGAACTGAACTGAAACTCTGGAAGGAGTATCGAAACACTCGTCAAACGGGTCGGTGAAGCCCGGCAACCCTGTAAGAGTAACCCAACTTTTGCCGCCAATCCTATACTTTACCTGTTAAACTAGACATTTTAAACCAACTTTTTCAAGAATTTTTTAAGCAGAAAATTTATAGGTTATTGCTTTAGGAGGTTCTTTACATAATGAAGTTTCGAAAACATGTACTTTTTAAAAAAATAGAATTGCGGCAACAATCTTTAAAACTTAAATTCCTTGGAGTACTATTCTTGGCGAGCGATTGGCGACATCCAATGCAAACTGCAAGTCAAGTGTCCATTTTGATCGGCGAGGTTATGCCAAATATGGCACATATTCTCCCTAAAGCTGTCGCCAAGTGACCCAAAAAAAAGCTTCACCAGCTTATCATGGGATGATTCTTCCAGAGTTTCAGTTCAGTTCAGTGCACACCACTCCCCTCCTAGAAACAACGTGGTAAGGAACCGTGCGCAGGTTGCTTCGCTATGCTTGTGCTGCGTTGAGAGAGAGCTGTGTGCCACCGTTGAGTTGAGGAGTTGAGTTGCGTGCATCAGCGTTGAGGGCATTAGCAGCGAGTGAGAAACCATGGTTAAACGCATTGTTAGCAGGAGCGTCGTTGAAGTGGGTGACGATCACGTCATCGGATCATTACTGCGGCGGCCTCGATAACCCATTGTCTGCCAAAAGGATCCTCAAGGCGGAGACGACTTATCTCGGCTTTTTTACTACCATTAAAGCTGTAATCTAAAACAAAATTGGTTTGTTACAGAACCTGTCACTAAAACCGCTTCCACACCATATTTATGCTCACAGGAAACGCACTTATTATACACATCAGAAAGAAATTCGCATAACAGAGACTTCTAGTTTAGAATTGTAAACGCCAAAATTAACTTTTTTCATTAATATACTTTGTCAAATAAAAAATTACTCATTATCGTTTGCTAAATTTGTTTGGAATTCGTGGAATAATGATGCAAATTTCTAATAAATATAATTCTTTTAGTCGCCGGAATTTAATTTCAATCCGAAAAATATATAATTAGTAAAAATGATGCGTTAAAAATAAAAGAGAAACTTTGCATATATTTTATGCAAAATTAGAATTCTTTATACATCTTTCTTCATACATATATAATGTACCATCAAAAGAAGTCTATTGTGATATTTCAACAATCCAAACCGAATTATATCACATAAATAAATTTTCTTTCAAAGGT
The DNA here is from genome assembly GCA_023701765.1 of Hylyphantes graminicola. Lineage (NCBI taxonomy): Eukaryota > Metazoa > Arthropoda > Arachnida > Araneae > Linyphiidae > Hylyphantes > Hylyphantes graminicola. Next base: position 25,630,134 of record CM043123.1, on the reverse strand, counting down.
TTTATTTTTATTTTAAATAAAGTTTCTCGTACGTTTGACGAAATGGCAACAGTGAAAATATTGAGTGAAAATGGAATTTGCATGTTATTTCAATGTAGATTAAATTTTTAGTTATTTAAATTTTAAATATACTTCTAATTTAAATTTTTTAATGAAATTTGGGATGTAACCTAGCCCGATTGTTTGCTTTAAAATGACGTATCCCAATTGCTTGTGCGACTTTTGGTTCGCTCTGTGAAAGTGGGTGACGGACGGACAGACGGACTGAACGATTATAAAACCTTCCACTTTTTACGTTATAAACGTAATGTGGAAGCTAAATAGTGGTATTAATATGGGCGGTAAATCAGCGCTACCTAGTTTTTAATGGAATATTGAGGTTGCGTGTGTAGTAACCGCCACAGTTTTAATCAAAAACTCAAAAAATAAAAAATTACTAAATACAGAGTGGTATCCACGACGTCGCTTCCACGATACCGGCATTTGTATGTGCACGGGGTTATAAGTTTCACAAAATAGCCGGCAAAATGCCGCTAATGTCTTAGCACATGTGAATGCGCATAAGGCGCTTTCACATGGGCTGGGGTAATGGGGGCTGGGCACAAACATAGCAGGCTTTTAGCTGGCTATTTTGTGAAGCCTTTTACATGAAAACGCTGGTATCGTGGAAGTGATTGGATTGGATTGGTTGACATATATTTTCAGGCTTGTGTGCTTGGTCGCGTGGAAGTGATGTCAGCTGCTGTTTTCGCCTTCGCCGTTTTGGGCAGTTATATTTTTAAAAATATTTTTTTTTTTATAAAAATCATAAATGCTCACAAATAAGATTATCTTCAAGGGCTGTTGGGCGCCCTGTGGTCATGGTCTCGATCAACGGATCGGAAGGTCCCGCAATAGAGTCCTGGTCGCTGAAAACCCACCGAGTATGTATGGAGTACGTGTTCGTTTGTTGGGTCCGAAAGTCATTGCGCAGTTTCCTACGGGTACAGGTTCTTGGAGAATATTCCCCCCTCCCCCCTTCAGAGACATGTCTAAATTGTGGAGGAGGCGCGTAATAGATGGCAGCACTTGTCACGTATATGTGCGCATGTGAGTTTGTGTGTTGCGACTGTCTTACTTGACGAAGGTTTATAAGCGGCTCTCTGAGCAAGCACACAAGCCTGAAAATATATGTATACCAACAGGCAAGATCAGCTTTAGATCCACAGAAGTAACTTTTAATAGTTTTTGTTTAAGTTTTAACCGACAATTCTGAAAATAACGGATTAATAATAAAATAATTTCCTGCCAGGCATCTTCAGAATAAATATTTTCAAAGGAATGATTAAAATGTGTAGCAATGGGGAACATTCATGTGACGTCAAAAGCATATTCTCTGTTCTATATGTATTTTAGCATTCTAAAACAATTGCTTCTATTACAACTGACAATTTTATGAACGAAACTGACACCAAATATTCCATTCATTGACAAACCGCAATACATGCAAAGGTGGCGTGAAATCGTTACTAACTACGAGGCGGACACGTTATCTCATCCGCAATTTTCCCTAGAAAGGGTTTTTTTTCCTGATAGCCGGCGAATCACCGGCGTTTGCTCTGCATGAGAACGGACCCTAGAAAGTACACCTTAGGCGCAGGTGGGAATCGAACCCACACCTGGTACGGTGCACTGTTGACTGTTCCTTTTAAATCAGTGGATCGGTCGTTCCTTTTGACGATCCGTTTCTTTGTACCCGTTCATTCTGGACCGACCCTTAAGTATTTTGTATGATTACAAAAAAGGTGGGGACTGATTGATCGTAGAATAAATGTATAAACATTTAAAATATCAAGGAAAGTATTATGTATAAATTAAAGGTAACTATATATAGAATTTCGTATTTTTCTAAGTTTCAAAATGTAAAAATCCTAACCCCGGAAAGTTTACTTGCTGCTTGATAACAAACTTTAGTTTGAGTAAACGTAAACTGTTTGTATATCCGATTTATTTAAATAATTTGTAATAGATGCTTGCCATTGACTTGGGTTAAAAAGAAATAAAAGTTTCGTTTTATGGTCATTTTAAATATTTTCTTTTGCATAACCCGATCTACGTCTTGACAATTTAAGACTACGTTTTTCGTACCTTAGATTTTCCCATGGTTAAGTTTAAACGGGGCCAATTAAATGCCTTGGAATATTTTAAATGCTCAATACTTAGATAGTATTTTGAATCTTTGAAGTATTTTCGAGCTTAATTTTACCTTTCTTTATTAAAGCATCGGAATGAATGTTCAAATAGTTCCCTTTCGCATATATAAAACCTCGTACTCTATGCGTTGTTACTGCTTAAACACTGACATTTACTTGATTTTTTTTATTTCATCTTGGAATCATAGTTTATTAAGTGAATTAATTTTGTGTTAAGGTGTATTTTAGATAAGTTACTTATGTAAACATTTGAGTTAGTTGACTAAAGCTAGTCATAATACACGATAGACAGGACATATTTACTATGAATCGACCGATAGCTCTTTTTTGTCGATGGGGCAATGCCGATAAAAATTAAATTGGTTGATTATTTAATCTTTCCTGGTGGAAAAAATAAAATTCAAAGTTTGGTTTTAACTCGTGTGAAAGAAACCAAGAATGCAATTTTCCCTTTATGTATATACTTTTTAATTCTGGATTTATGTGTTTGCTCATTTAGAAATAAGACAGGTAGGCAGACGCCTGTATGACGCCGCAGTATTACTTGTATGATTGGTGCATTGGTTATAATTTGCTTCTTAAAATCATAAAATGTAGTGCTCTCAGCTTTAATCTTAAATCTGTTCCCTTTGTTTGTCCTAATCATATCAACAACAACAATTTAATAGCCCTTGTGTAGCTCTAGTGGGACGATAATTCAAATTTACCCTAACCTAACAACAACAACGATTTAACTTGATCTAATTTCATTAGGGATTTTGTTACCTGCGATGCAAAGCTTAATTTTTCTCATCATATTGTTATCACTGGTTGTAAAGCGCATAGTTCCTTAAAAGAAAAACTAAAAAATTCACTATTCAGAAGACCCTGAAAGCTTTATATTTTGGCTTAATCCGCCCAAATTTAGATTATTGTTCAATAATTTGGGATCCTTACTATGACAATAAAAAGTTTGATTCTTGAACAAATTCAAAGTAAGTTCCTTTGTTATTTACATTTTAAATATTATCTGTAGTGTTTGTATATTTTACATAAGTAAATAAATGCTATTTTGCCACAAATAAACAAGCAAAAATTATTAGACATAACGGTTTAGTTGAATGAACTGTCCTGAACTGTAAAAATAACTACTATGTTTCTGTTGCATGATAAGCTCAAATTACGAGGCATTGATGTTTTATTCAATGATCCGCCTTGAACTAAAGCTATATTATAAAAATACAGAGACTTTATTGTGGTTACCGTATATACTCGTGTATAACCCGAGAAATTTTGGTCAAATTTAGAGCTATAAAAAACGGGGTCGACTTATACACGAGACATCAAATTTCCGAGGGGAAAAAAATCTCTAATCCTTAAACTAAATTTCAATCAAACTTAAGGTTTAACTACTAACTATTAAAAATAAAGACACAAAAGCAGTTAAATTCTGAAGATGAAATAAGATTGGTATCTATTCACAATCTCTACCATAAAGATGCTTAATTGGCGTGACGCGTATTAGCAAGTGTAGGTTTGGCACGGGGCTGTTCAGTCAACCAGTCTTCAAGAGGTGTAAAGAAACGTTGTCAGTCCGTGACCTTGGCAGCGTGGTCTTCACGCTTCATTGCGCATAGTTTAAACTTAGCCTCTCCATTCAGAGTCATCAATGTCAAGGACATCAAAGGGGAAACCTGTTTTTGTGTGATGTGCATTTGCACGTGTAGCTCTGGCACAGGGCAATTCAGTCCACCAGTCTTCAAGTATGTTAAAAACGTTGTCAATCAGTGTCCTTGGCAGCGTGGTCTTCACGCTTCACTGAACATAGTTTAAACTTAGCTTCTCCATTCAGGGTCAGCAATGTCAAGGACATCAAAGCGAAAACCTGTTTTTATTGGGGTTGAAATTTTGCTTGCAAGTAAAAAAAAAAAAAATTACGGTCCCGCCATGAGCAGGTTCCTTCTAATATTTTTTTCAGAAGGCTCTAGCTTATTTCCTACCTCGACTTATACACGGGTTACCGATTTTGGAAGGATATTTGGTTAAAAAAAGGGGGGTCGGGTTATACACGGAGTTGGGTTATACACGAGTATATACGGTATGTTAAAAATCTGCAAATATTTAATAAGTCATCTTAACATGCGTCTAAAAATACTCAATTACGATCGAATTTGACGAATTACGATCTAAAAATACAAAAATAAATATGTTTGGATTTTTGGGTTATTAAAATAATTCTTATAAAAAAACAACATTGGCTTTCATCGAATACTTATGTTTTTCAAGCCCAATGGGCCTATTTTTATCTTACATTTATCTTAAGTTAACATCGGGGGGCCAATGCCAAGACATTTGGCTACTTTTTTAAACAATCGGCTTCTCTGCATCCCCCAAGTTGATACATTGGTCCATCCCTAATGTAAATATTTAACAAACATCTGAACTCTTCATCCAAGAAATTACTGGAAGAATTTTTACCCGGCAGTAACTGGTTTTGTAAGCCCAAGTGACATGCCGCACCAAAGTGGAAATGCTTTCAATAATGCTCCAGGCGAAGAGTGTTGATGATTCATATGGTTTTTATACAGTGGTCTGGTCCCTAGTGGTGTAGTATGGATTGTTTCAAAGAGGGGGGGGGGGGTACAAAAGTATACTGCCTGTATAAATAAACCTAGCATTATTTAGCCACCGCAAATAACATTGCAAAATTATAATTATAAACAACTGGAGAAAATAATTAATAATATAAAAAATAACAAGTCATCATGAACATTGAAGACTTTGGTAATTCAATGAAGGGGGATGAGTTGTTCTTTTGACCACTTCACACATTTTCAATTTTCTTGACTTGAATATTAAGTTTAACTTCAATTCTCTTACTTTATTCCAATATGTTTGTATGGTTTATTAAACACAATTTTTCACGGTTCCAGTTTTATTTTTATTATTTTTTTATTTAATTTTTAAAAAATAATGGAACTGTGGTCAAAATTACAACTGTACCTTTGACCATGGGTTGTTGTACCTCTGACCAGGGAGTTAAACAACACAGCAGTGAAAAAGAATTAAACATTATAATCAGTGCAGAAATTTAATGCAAGTTAAATGTATACAGGTCAATCTAAACACAATGATAATGTTGTTAATGGCAGTGTTTTAAGAGTTATGAATTTAATGTTTGCTCATTCAACTTTATATAAAGGAAAGTCCACTGCAAATGACAAACATTCTGACTGTAGAACAGATGTACTGGACTTGATTGTAACCTAGTGGAATTTATTGGAAATTAAAGAAATTTCAGGCTTTCATTTAAAGAGCCAAAGCCCCCAAATTACAAAAAACAACTGATTTCTTCAATGAATATTTTAAATATGTAATTTGAATATATTTATGAATATGACTTAAAAGCAATTAACTGCTATTTAAAGGCAAGTTTTAGAACTTTTATCGTAATTAATTCATAAATTTTAGTTCTGCTTCACTTTTTTTTAATTTGTAACTTATAAATTTTTCCCTTTTTTCAAAAAGAAAATTACGTTGCCGTTATTGAAAGAACATTAATTTTTCTTTTACGACATGCTATATTTGCTTTTACTGATAGTTTGCATGTTTTTGTTTTCAGGTGCCAGAGAAAAAGAAATAGTTGGACCACCTTGTCTATCCATGTTAAAATAAGTACTGGAGAGGATCTAAATATAAAGTTTTAGCACTCACAACCATCTTTTGAAGTCCTGCAAAGTAAGGTATGTAGAGCAAAACACTATATTCTGCAATAAAAACATTCTTTGTGCATTTATGAAGGCAAAATAGTATGCTAAGCAAAAATTAACCCATGGTGGTGTCTTTTCAGAATTCAAACATTGTAAATATTTATACTTTGACGTGTTTACATGTTAACAAATGTTATTTTAAAGAAGTCTAGCTTTAAACATGTCTATTTAGCATAACTTATGCTGTGCAGACTAAATATATGCTGCAGATAGAGACATGTAAATGGACTACAAAGGAAGCCTGCACCATGCTACAGCCCTTGTGTAGCTCTAATGCAATAGAACTTCAATCTAACCTAAAACTATATAATCAGATATGATATGTAATTTCAGGAGTTATTTTGGTTTCTGAGAATGTTATCAGTACTTACAAAGATAAGATTCAAAGGTTCCTAAATATTATTTTTTGATTATCTTAAAACATACAGAATAGAAAGTGAGCCGAAACACATTTGTTTTATTTTTTTAATTCTTAATATGCTATGAATTTTGCTTCTTGGATAGCTCTTGAAATGCAATTTTTTTAACACGTTCACACCAGGACCGATTTTAATTTGTTTTTCTGTGAGGCAGCGCTCAAATTAATGCGGTGGTTTATCTGGCGACCTACAAAGTTCGAATACTGTTAGTGCAGGTAACTTTGGTCCAAAATCATAGTATTTTTTTTATAAAAGAAGAGAATTAAACAGCAAAACTGATTTAAATCATTATGCATTTGTACTTTTAAGAATATTTTCCAAGCATTTTTGTTGAATTTTATTTTTATAAATTGATAAAAAATTGGTGTTAGTTTAAAAAAATTAGAACACGATTAGGATACGGGTGGGTAACTTTGGTCATTTACATTGCAGTGCATCGTAGAATGACATTATACTATGAATACCATCATTGACTGTCGCTTAAAAGAAAAAAAAATACTTCAATTATGATAAGGGAAAATAACTTATTTTTAGAAGAAAGATTTAGCAACAAAATTCTTTATACAAAGCAAATGATTTTATTATAAAAGAAAAAATTGGTAATTAAAAATTCGAAAATGTTTACATTTCGATATAGAGATTTAGAATGTTGTATGTTTCTTGCATGGTATCTTTATCTTTTTAAGGGTTAAAATCATATATTTTTTTTAAAAAAATCCATCTAAAAAAATGAATGATCATAAAAATAAGACTTCTTCGAAAATAGTTAAACAGAATACACTTTTACATACATTTTTGAAAGTGCTAAGTTCCATAAATAAATAGTTACATTTTGGACTAAAGTTACCCGCATTCATCGGCAAAAGTTTCCCTGTGACCAATAATTAAATATAGCATACAAAGTATTCAACTTAGATTAAAACAAATGCTATAATACTAATCCAAATAAATAAAATAATAGTATAGAGTGTTTTACTTAGCTATTTCAATATTTTTAAAAGTGTTCTAGTCAAAAGCTGGAAGAAATAAGATTTTTGTCATTAAATGCTTGTAAGAGTACAAATGTTATTTGTAGTATTGCCAAAATTAGAATGAAACTCTTTTTTTACATGAAATGAAAAACAATGTTTCAACCTTTCCAAAATTGTAAAACAATTTACAATGGGGTCATTTTATGAAGAGAAATTAAGAAACAAATCTTTTTCCGACGCGTGGACCAAAGTTACCCTCTATGTGCAAAGATACACGCTTCGACGTTACAAGTAGTTATATCAAAAGATCAGAGTATATGCCCGTAGTATAATATTGAAATTTATGTCCAGAAAAATGAAACAATCATTGAAAAATCACATTCTCATGGTGTTGTAATGAGATTACTTCATTAATAGTAGGGGAGACCGGGGTTAGTTGGCATAAGGGGTTAGTTGGCATTGTGCCTTTAAAAAAATTCACTGTTTATTAAGAGCGCTACTGAGCCTGTCACATGATCGTCATTTAAACGTCCAACTTGCATGAGATCGCCAGTTGGATCCAGCCATTGCCTTTAGAGAAAGGATGGAAAACGTGATTTTCATATAAAAAAAGTAAAATTTCGATTATTCAGTATTTGTCGTTTTGTACAGTAGTATAGTCATTCGGGAATAACATTCACAAGTTTTTAGTATCTTTGGGTATTTAGCTACGAGATTATAAGTCCATTTCTGCTGTAGTTGATAAACAAAAGTTTTGGTGGCCATGTTTATTTTACTTGCTCTATTGGGGTTAGTTGGCATAGGGACTCGGGGGGCTAGTTGACATAAGTATGCCAACATTCATAGCGACCTAATTTTAGTTAGGTATAGGCTACTTCATAATAATAAATTATTATTATTTTTATCTATACATTTATAAATGCGGAGGCGTTTTCGTTTCGCAGTCATAACTTAATAACGGCTGGACAGATATTAACTTTTACTTTAGATACTTTTACGTAGATTTGCCATACTCAGAATTTTAAAAAATGACATAATTTAAGACTATACAAATTTCAGCTCGATTTCAAGCAAACAGTTATCTTGTTGTTACTATGTAATAAACGAAAACTGTAAGTTCGCTTTTCCTGCCTTACCAATCTATGATAATGTAAATATTTTTTGTTCAGATTATGAGTACCTATAAACGAAAAACTGAGAGGGCTACAATGACAGCAGATCATCGAAAGAGAGCTGTTAAGGCAAACTTACTTGAAAAAAAAAAGTTTGAGAAAAGTAGCAGATGAATTTAAGATCTTTGTTAGAAATCTCGCATGGAATTGTAAGATCGCAAAATTAAAAATGAATTCTCTCTGCCTAAAGGGAACCAGAGGGTATTGGAGGATATGGGATAGTGCGGCAGGTGTTCACTCCTGAACAAGAATCTGCTTTGAGGGAATACCTTGTGAAGGCAAGTGACATATACTTCGGCCTGAGCCCAAAAGAGGCAAGAAAGTTGGCATATCAATATGCAGTTGCTAATGGCACTGCATATCCTAGTAGTTGGGACTCAAAAGAATCAGCAGATGTTTACTAGTTTTCTTTTTTCCTGAAACGTCACCCACAACTTTCAATACGTACCCCCGCGGCAACGAGTTTGGCTCGAACGTCCAGTTTCAACCCACATAATGTTCAAAGACTTTTCAACCTCCTATAATCAGTAATGAACCAACATTCATTTACCGCCCAGGACATATGGAATGTTTAATTTTAATCTGATTAACATTCATTATAATTATAACTTACATAAAGACGAGTAAAAACGCTTGCCTCACTTATGCCAACTTACCCCACTACCTATGCCAACTAACCCCGATACCGGGGTAGGTTGGCATAGTTTGACTGGACAAGGAAAAACATTTTTTTACACAAAGTGGCAACATTATATTTATTCAATTGTATGTGTGATTTGTAGCCAAAATGTTTACCTACATTACCAACTTTTTACATTTCAAATATCTTCAAACCAAAAAATTAGAAAAATTTTGAAGTGAAAACTGTGCCAACTAACCCCGGTCTCCCCTACAATTTAGTGCGCACCACCGGAAGTACATGCAGCCCAGTGAGACAATCTAGTACGGGCCACTTGTGGCCGGCATGTGGCCGTGAACATGTTAAAAAATGTATATGCTGATAATCTTTTATCACTATCAGCTCATTTTAATATCCTATCTGTTAATGTAAAGAATATAATAATATTGTGGTTAATATGTTTTGTACATTTAATGCTTGCAGCAATTTGGTTGTTGGGTATTCAAAGTACGTTATATATGTATAAATTTGCAAGTTTTCCAAGACAAGATGTTAATTTAAAGTTTTTCGAATGTTACAATTAAAAACTTAGAGAAAAACATGAATAAGTGGAGAACCAAAGTAGTTGTTCAAACCAGTAAAATGTTAAACAAATCTTGTATTAATAAATGAAGAATTTTTATAGGCATATTACTAACACTTGCTTTTCAATTCACCCTAATGGGTAGACAAGCTTTTCAGCTGTTCCTGACTACATGCTTACAATAAATAGCTACCTAGCTTCAATTTTAAAATGTCAACTAAATTACAATTTATTTTTTATACTTATAGCTGTAAGTATTTAGGGCTGTTTCAATATTGATGATCAAATAGAAAATTTTGCAAAATACCAGTAAGTCTTAATCAGTATTAATGTTCTATGCTCAACTAATATTGACTCTTCCTCTTTTCTAGAAAACCATCCCCGTACTTTTCTCGCCCTTTTTCACAATTGAATACCCAGCTTCCATTATTCCTAGTCCACCACACTTGATCTTCTTACAGTCATAATCATTTTTTATTTTTTAGGATATGAAATTCAGCAATGAAAATAATTTTAATTGTGGGATGTTTTTCAACAAGGAATTTATAGTTTTCACTATTTCAGGTAAATACAATCTACAGATACATGGGTCATTGCTAAAACAAAGGGTAGAAATCATGTCCTCTTTTTCAGATCTTTAAATTTTTTCCATTTTTGCTGTTTCTAATTTCATTATAACGTTTTGAAGCAGAAGAGTTAATAAAGAAGTTTAAAATGTTATTTAATTAAAAAAAAAATTCATACCGAAACTCGTATGTCCATTCCATGGATTGTTTGCAAGAAGATTTCATTAAATGTGGTTACAGATTCATCAAGTTCTTCGAAAAATGTCGATATCTTCATTTGGCTATATCACTTATCCACACTGTGGATTGAATTATTTATGTAACTATACTTTTTAAAAACTTACTATTTGCAATCTTTATGTAGTCTATTTTCACACTGAACTTGTTTTTTTCTATCAGCTAAGCCTTTTGCTCTAAAAATCAAAATTGTTAATTTCTCCACTCCGTGGACATGCTCTGATAAAGGAGTAGACATGATTGTCTCTGAAGTGGACCTACTTCTTAAATTAAACAACAATTTAAATTAGAATATTTTTTTAAATAATAAACCATGCTTTTATATTTGTTTCAAATCACTAAATATTGCAATAAGGGTAACTGTAAATCCGTAATAAGATTTACTTTATCCCCATCCCGCCACCTTGCACCTCCACTTTTTCGTATAAGATTAAAAGGGTATTTTTTCGGACGAGTTCTACTGTTAAAGTTTATTTTGTGAGTGGCAACAAGCATGGAGGAATTGTGTATAAGGAATGACAACACTTCTTAATAAACATGCTATAGTTAGAGAACTGTTATTAGGAGTTGCTGATGCTGATTGAGTAATTTTTTTTCTATCGCCGCAATAATAAGAAGAGTATTTTGTGAGTGGCAACAGGTATAGAGGAATTTAGTTTTTTTTATGAAAGATGAGAAAAGTTCCTGGAATTATAAAATTGTGTTATGTTCATTTCTTCATACATGTACATCATTTTTATTGATTTGTTTTATCTATATAAATAATACGACTTTTAGTGGATAACATTATTTTTCCATGTTTTTGTATTTATTTTTCATGTTAGTCAAATTTGGAAACGATTTACAAGTTGGTTAGTTCCTTTATAAGAGTTTTTTTTTTAATTTACTAACGTACCTTTCTGTTGTTTGAATTTCTTAGGAATTGTATAAGCTCTTGACTTGGTTATTTAAAGATTTGATGTTTTTAATTGTTTCACTTTACTTGGTTATTTAGTTAATAGATTTTAAAACTGCATTATTAAAATAGTCTTCTCTAACAGTGTGTTGTTACTTTTCAATATTTTTATTTTATAATTGAAGGTAAATATTTTTGTTAATCAGAATGACACATACCAAAAATTTCACAACAGGAATTGGTTATGGAATTACATGTTTAACAAGTTTTAAGTTTTTCAGTTAGATATACTTTGATTAAAGTTTAGTTAATATATTTAAAGGATATTTAATGACATGATTTTTATGAAAATTGGAGTATGCACAATTTTAACACAAAAATTAACTTGTAAAACTAAGTGTCAAAATAAAGAGTTTAACGAAAGTAAATAATAACACATGTTTTTATATCATTTCCTTTTAATAAGTACCATGTGGTTATAAAATAACGCTCGCTGTTCAGAGAGGTCTGTAGCTTGAATGAATAATCCAAATGCAACAAACATCAAGAAGAGGAGAAAGGAATGGAATCATAAAAAAAACTTGTCTCTTGACCAGGGTTGTAAATTACGAGGCGTAATTGGCCGTGTTAAAGCCCCTAAGGAAAGCTAGAAATATGCAGCCAGGATGGATTACATTGCAAACACAATTGTAAGCATTGGCAAAACCAAGAAGCGGTCCTTTCTGCCATTAATGTAGTACAAGATGCAACTGAGTGATTGCGCTTTGCTTTTAAAACTGTTCTACGTTAACAGCTCAAACGCTGCAGCTGTGTTACGTAAATTTAGGCAGGTAAAAAGTATGTGTAAAGGAAAAGGTCCCGTGGCAGAGTCTTTAGTGGGAAGAATGGTAGCAAAATTCGAGGAGACGGGATTGTTCAAGGTAAAATGTGGAAGGGAGTGGAAACCAGTACCTCTCCCCATACAAGAACAAATTGCCACTGCAATTGTTGAACCTTCAGGGACTCTGGAAGACGGTCCTAACGTGGAGTTGCACAACAATTGTGCATTCCATAATTCCATATCCTACAGTTCGAAAGATCCTGAAAATATAATTCGCTTTTATCCATATAAAATTAGTCACCATCAACAATTACTAGCAGATAACCCACAGCAAAGATCTGATTTCGCTCTAAATTTTGTAGCACATATGGGTGTAGATCAGTGGTTCCCAACCTGGGGGCGATCGCCCCCAAGTGGGCGATTTGTGTTATCAAGGGGGCAATAAATAGCTTGGGGGCGATTGGGGGGCGATGAGCATTCAAAGGAGGGAAATTAAAATATGCTGTACTACAGTACAGTAAAACCATTCCAATTTGTTTTTTATCGTCATGACAATTTCAAACTGACATTCTTACAAGATTTGAGGATTTGACCAAGTTAAAAATTCCTGATTCGATTGTTGATCCATTCCCTTTTGAATCTGTGGGTTAACCTTGATAACTCTTTGTAGACGGAGTTTGTAGATCTGGAGTACGACTGTGAGGCGAAACTCATTTCAAGTAGAGAGGTTATGAGTTAGCCTACGTTAAACTTATTTACACTGGTTATATAAACTGTGGTAAAAAGCTGATAAACCTCTCATCTCATTCCATCAATATATTTAGTTGAAAAAGGGTTGGTTCTGTTATCCAGCTCCTCACTAAACAAAGAAATCAATAGGACATTTGCCTCAAAGACTTGCGCATGAACTTGAAAAAAGATTTCAACATTCAATTTTTTGCTTTAATGTTTATTGTCAACTCTCTTAAATTTTCCAGAATTGAGTTTAAAGATCTTTAATTATTTCACTTTCATTCATCGAAAAAATCAAAATAGAAAAAAAATTAACATATTCTTTTCGATTTTATTTAAGAGTAACCGGATAAATTTGCTTCGGTTGTTTTTATGTATGGTAGTAAGTGTTTGAAATTATAAAATTGCTTTATTAGTTACATTTTAACTCAAATTATAATTGGACAAATTATAAAAATTAAAGGGGGGGGGGGGCGATATGCGTTAGTCAACTTAAAGAAGGGGGCGATGTTACAGAAAAGGTTGGGAACCACTGGTGTAGATGATGGCTTTCCATGGAACGTTTAATGGGGAGATGAAGCCCCATTAAACGTTCCATGGAACGTTTGGGGAGATGAAGCCCCCCCCCCCCCCAAGAAGATTGAATGTGAGAGTAAATACACAGAATTGTAGGGTATAGGGGGTTGGAGCAACCAAATGTTGTTGACAAATAATCCCTCCACTCCCCAAACTGACGGTATGGTGTGGCTTCACAGCAAATTTTATTCTTGGTCCTTTGATAGATTTTTTTAATGATAGTACCTGTCACATTTTGCAATAAATTAGATTACTTTCAGGTTTTAGGTTTTGATTTTTGGTCCTGTGTTGCACTACATTCCAAAGTGCCATCTGTTGGTAATTATTGTAACTATTTCTTTTTTAATGTAATGTAATGGATTCCAGCTGCCTATTTCTAGCCTCCTTTATTAGCTTTAACACTGACAATTATGCCTCATAATTTATTTAGAACCCTGGTCAAGAGAAGAGGTTTTTTTTTATACGATTCCATTCTTTCCCCCCCTTCTTAATTAGTAAGTGTCTCGAAGTTTGCTGCATTATGATTATTCATTCAAGTTACAGACATCTTTGAATAGTGAGCATTATTTTATAACCATCTAGTACATGCTCTTCTAATTCTTCTTCAAACCAAGGTTTTCTAGAGCAAAAAAATTTAAATTGTGCAGTATAGTTTATAGTTAGTTTTGCATATAAAATGATGAACAGTATGAATAAAACTGACATCGATCAGATAATGAAACAATTATTTCGTTTGTTTTTAAGGATTAAAAAAAAACTGTCCTATTTTACCCCATGACTTATTTTCTCCCACCTGACCCTATAATTGAATTATGTTCTGTTATAGGGTCATGTTATTAATGTTCTGTTTACAAAACAAGTGCTTAAAATAACCTACTCAATTTCTTAATTTATATTTCAGGCTTTGAAAATTATGGAGTTTTATTACCTGCATCTCAAGGTTAACAAAGCTAGGACAAACAACCCCTTTGGCAATTGAAAGCATTCAAGAATTTTTTCTTATTCTTTCACATGGGTATTCAAGTACAGCTTTTATTTTGAGTTATTGAAAATATTTACCCTTTTGTTACCATATCAAAACAATTTTACTTTTGTCTTTCCTCTTTGTATTGGTACTTTTTTTATGAAGTTGTAAATTTGAAATATTTAAAAATGCTTAGAAAGTATTTTAACACAAATTTTTCCTTATTTTTGTCTGCATCAATTTTTGTCCACTGATGACTTATTAGTATACATATAATACATTATGGCTGAAAAAACAGCTAAACCCGCAAATGTCTGGGGCAAGCCAGTGCCTATGAAGCTATTTGCAGCTTGGGAAGTTGATAGAACCCCACCTAACTGCATTCCTAGGCTTTGCACTTTAAATTTAACAAGACTTATTCTATTAAAACCTGTTGTTGGAGAAATGAATTCTGTAATCATAGCCGTTAAAATGCAAAGCTCTAAGAGAATACTTCGTTCAAATGAAATAATGGTTCTTAATAATGGACTAATCGACACAGAGTTAGATTTAACATTTTCATTGCAATATCCACATTTCCTAAAGCGTAGTGGTAATAATTTGCAAATAATGCTCCAAAGGCGTAAACGCTACAAAAATCGCGCTATTTTAGGATTTAAAACTTTAGCTGGTGGAGTTATAAACATGGGTGAAGTTCTACAGAAACCAATGGATAAAGAACTTGAATTGCATTCTAACAATAAAGAAAAGAGTGAAGCCATCGCAAAAGTTTTAATGTATGCCATTTCTAGTCAACCAGTTGATCATGAAGAAACTGATCGACAAAAGATTAGAGGAATTGAAAGAGCTGTTGAAATTGACAACTTTTCTGATGAAGAAGAAGAATACACATCCAATGAAGATGGATGTGATAGTGAACCAGTTGCAGAAGACTCTGGAGCTGTAGGAGATATAAGTCATAGAATACATATGCGGAAATCTATAAATCAAAAGTTATTTCAGACTACTGGAGAGAGACCTGATCCTGCTGAAAGAAATATCAAACAAAAAATTATTGCCTTACTTAAAAAGTTTAGAATACCCGAAGCTGAAGTATCCGATTCGGAACAATATCAAGAAGAGCTTGAACAGGAGCTTATTTCTCAAAATCCCCAAGAATTTGAAGATCTTATTGATGAACTGGAAAGCATGAGTGATAGTGGCCCAGATGTTGATGATATCAGTATTTCTTCCACCCCCAAACCAAGTTTAAGACCGTTTTTCTCTTCTGGTACGTTGACTGCCCTTGACAAAACAAGCATGCCTATTATAAGTGATGACAGCTCTAGGAAGACTGATGATAATCATGAATCTGGTACGGACCAAGAAAATACGGATACTAGTCAAACTGCAAGTCCTCCAAAGTCCTTACCAATGGATGATAAAAAACCTCTGGTACCCTCTGCTCCTGAAAAAGAGAAGAAAAGTAGACTGTTTACTAGAGAAAAAAATATTTCAAAAGATAAACGCTCTAGCTCTAAAGAAAGTAAAGAGAAATTGTATGAAAAATCAACTTCAAAAGATTCAGAGTGTAGTCCTCAAAAAACAGTGTTGGAACAGCTGGCAAGAATATTTCCTTCTGATGACTCTATTCCTGATCATGTCATTGTTATTAATGCTATTGATGTGGTTGGAAATTGTTTGGCTGTTCAATTCTTAGAAAGAGATGAAAATGTTCTTACAATTTTATCTAACTCTGATCTGAGAGCTTCTTTTTCTTGTTTGATGAACAAAATACAAAAGTTTTGTAATTGTAATTCTCGAGCCCCACAAACAATTAAAATTGGAATACTTGGACATGACAGCTTTTTCAGTTCTGTTTTACGTTTATATGTTGAACATTTTTCTACTAAGCCCTCTGAATGGCAAACTTATGTAAAATTTTGTATTATTCCATTATCACCAAGTTCTGTTGCAAAATCCTTAAGTAATATTGATATAGCTTATTCTGGTGCATTCCTGGATAGCTCGTGGAAAGATCTTATTGAGCATTGCAGTGAGGCTTCTTCAACTCCGGAGATACAAGTAACTGTTGATCGAATCTTGCATTTTGTAGATAATACCACTTTTATGTGGCAAATGTCTATAGCTGAAGCAATGTTGACTTATAAAGAGAAAAGCTCAGATGATGATTCCTGCCAAATTTTCATCCCCTTTGTCACAGATGTAAAAATTGGTATGATGGAAGGTATAACACAAACTATATCTGTAGATTCAGAAGAAATTACAGCTAATCTAACTGTTCCAAGTAATTCCCCACCATGCAACGTGGCTGATAAAGGTCCTCGAGAAAGCACAACTCCTCCTAGCTCTCCCAGTATTTCTGGAGCATTTATTGGAAATAATTCATGTGGATCAACCACTCCTATTTCTTCTTCCGGAGAAACAATGGACCTTCAGCTTGACTACTGGATCATACCCTCAAAAGGAGAGGCAGGGAAAAAAGGAGACACTTCAAAGTTAAGCATGAAGACGACATTTCGTACACTTCATATTTCCCGTATCAGTGGTTCTGCTGAGCCTAGCACATCGTCTCTCACAATGACTTATGTTACTAAAGAAAAGAAACAAAAGATAATGAGATTAGGAAAGAAAAAGGAAAAAGAAAAGGAACTCGATAATCGTTACCAACAAGTTGAGGGTATTCATAGACTTATCTGCTCATGTCGACCTCTACAAGCTCCCTTGAAAGTAACTATTGATGGGGTGGAATGGAGTGGAGTAAAATTTTTTCAGCTTACCTCCCAGTGGCAAACCCATATAAAGTATTTTCCTGTGGCATTATATACCATGCCAGAGCACCCATGTTAAATCATTTATGTTTTAGCTTTTAGTGCGAAGTGCATGAAATATTTAGTCACAGGAATTTATTCCCCAATTGATGTTTGCTTTTAACATATTGCATGTTCTGTTTTGCCTATTGTGTGAGAATCCCCTTGTATGTTTTTATACCCCACCTGGACAGAAACTAAATGTTTTGTGCTGTGCAATTAGTATTGATATATAGTATATAGATTTTATTTTAAAAGTTTTGAATATTTTTGAGGAAAAGGAATCTGCTCCTCTAATAGTTGTAGTTACTGCTGTTACAGAATTGCTGTTGTCTGTGATAGATTGCTGTTTTAAAAACTGTGTTGCAAATAAATACTTTGTGTGAATTGTAAATGTTAAAAATAATTAAAATTTTTTAATATCTTATTTATAATACCGTGAGGTGATTTTACTATTTTTGTAATTTTCATAAAAATATTTTGCCTATTGCACCCTCAGTATTTTCTGATATTATATCTAATTATGTAATTTTTGTATTGGACTAGACTAAATACAAAAACGAATTTCCTACAAAATAGTGGGCACACTTAGTTTAATTTGCGTGGGTGTAATAGTTTTAAATTTAAATTAATACCTTTTGGTAAAAAAATTAACTATTTAAAAATACGAGGTTCATTTTTTTATATCCTATTAGTAATGGAAAATTTTACTGAGGAATTTTTCTGCAAATAGCATTTTTGCAAATTATATTTCTGATATATATTACAGAACCTGTCTGAAAAATATTCAAGAAATCAAACATAAAATATTGCATATATATAATACAATTTCCACTCTAAAACTTTTTGATAGAATATTAGTGTTCAGTTCATCTGTCTAAGTGTTATGTTTTAGATTGTTTAGTGTACTGTAAAATCATTAGAATGTTTAAACTTAGCTTTCACAAAGCAAAATAGTGCATTTTACTCCCAGTAACTATAATTTAAATGCCACATGATGGAAATAAAAAAGTTATTTTTGATTAATATAGAGTTTGTGACAAGTGTCATAAAAGCTTAGTATTGTTGCAACTTAAGCTATGATTTTACAGGTAAAACATAATTTGTTTATTATAAAAAAAGTATGTGTTAGTAGAAATATGTCATGCTTTGGTTGAAAAATAATACTAGTTATTAAATTATAAGTTTGGACTTTCATCAATTACCAAATTATTATTCAAATTTTTTCATGCATATTAAAGTTTTAAAAAACCTTTTATATATTTAAATAACATATCATATCAATAGTCATCTGTGCTTTTTATAGTTATAAGTTGACCGACTTATTATGAAACTAAAGAAAATGAGCAAAATTAAACACACAAAAAAATATATATTTCTGGTTATTTAAAATATTTATGATTTTGTGCAAAACTACAATTATAATGGGTTCTTTGTACATATTTCTGTGACAATTGTTTCGGAACTGGGTGCAAGTTCATTAAAACTTTTTCTAAGCCCCTTATAGTGTAGATGTAAGAATATTTTGGGTGTCCAGCTATAATTTTTTCTCCAAAGATTCTTTACTAAGCTAAAATGTTATTATAGGACATTCATATGAAAACAAACTTGTTTTTTAAAAAATTCTATAAACACTGTGATGCTAAAATAGTTACTATGGTACAAATTCTGTTTACTTAATTAGGTATGTTAATAGCTATATAACATACAAGAATTTGAGTTTTTTAATAACATTTTCAACTAACTGAACAAGCAAAAGTTCTCATAATTCAGTTCACCTGATCAGATAGTTAAGTTTTCTGTTCGGAAGCCTTTAAAAATTTTGAAAACATTATTTTAGCTTACAGAGAATTTTCTTGAAGAATATTTACATTCGAACATAAATGATGAACAAAAGTTAGGTAGATTATCGCATTGAATGCTGGAAAGAACACCCACAGCATAAATGACATGTTTTTCCCATGACTAACTTTTTAGACCCTTAACACATATAACTTAGAACCAATAATGAATGCAAGCTAAAAATACTATGCTGCCTTATTTTTTTTGTTATATTTAGGTACCACCCAATTTAAGCAGTGAAATATTAACGCTTAGGGGCAAAAAACCAGATTGAAGCAAATATATTTTTTATTTTTGGGATTTTAAAATAAGTAAATAAACAATAAAAGGTTTAAGCTTTTTTGTGTGTGATATATTTTGCATGCAGTATAACTTATATAGTTTGAAGGTTATTCAATATTTGAAGCTGTCCTATATTTGATTATATGTATACATACAGTGTCTTTCAAAACTCTTTCTGGTAATATGTGAATTTTTTTCTGATTTAAATAAAATGAAGTCACACTTTTTCTAAATGGAAAATAGCACAAAACTAACGCACAATTAAACTTTGTATACCTGCCTATAATAGTTTTCTTAAGAATTATTTGCTTGCCTTGTATCTGATTTTGTATAATATCTATTTGAAATTATAATTATTTGCACTTATATTCCTCTACCAATGTTGTTAAGTTTACATTTAAAAATTGTTTGCATACATTTTGATCGAATCCATTCTGTTTGTGACAAAATGTTTTAAAAAAATGCACTGAACCTATTTTGAAGTTTGATATTTTATGTTTCAAACTGGTTTGAATTTGAAAAAAATCTTTTAATAGTATTTGCTTCGGTGTAAAAAGAATTGTAGCAGTTTTATTGATTTATCAAAGTATGACATTTTTATCTAATTTTAACTCTTTTGTTAGTAAGTGCCCCTTTTTTTTTGTATGAATTAAAAAAAGTTTGTTCAGGATTCAGGAGAAGATTGTTTTAAAATCTTTGATTACAGTGATTTTTTAAATATGTATTTGTGAATTTATTTTTTTATTGTTTCATAATTTTGTTTGCATAAGATTAAACTCTGGTGCTTAATTAATATTTTTTGCTAAATGAATATTATATTTGCTTTGCATCATTCACGTTGCTCAGGAACGTATTCTTGAAACATTTATTATATAATTTAATTTCATAATTATGTTTAATTTTTATGTTCTTTTAAGCCTTTTGATCATGTGTGCAAAATTGTAAGCTTGTTTTCACTGCATGAGAGAAGTAAATACATTTTTATATTATAATTTAACAAAGTAACTTATAATGCAAGAAGGGAAAAGATGGCTCATGAACACTCACCCAAAAATAATGGCACATTACTTCTATGTAACTTTATATTGTTTTTTTTTTATAAAAAAAAACAATCTTATCCTATTTGTCATGAACATTTGACTTTGCCAAAGATTTGCCTCTGTATACATTTTGTATGTTTGTCAAGAAAACTTTTTGTGATCTTGTATTTTTTTTTTATATTTTTAACAAAGTGCTCCTTTTCTCCCAAAGCAAGTTATACATACTCATATTTTGTATATTTAAGTAATTTGATTCGCAAAAGTCTTTTTTTAGCAATATATAGTTCTTTAAATTGCAATATAGCTGTTAAACAGTTAAATCACTCATGTACATAAGGCATGCCGTGACTTTTTTTCCCTACTTAATTTTTGCTTTTTTTGTAAAAAATTTGTGCTACTACTTTAATTTGTTATAAAATCATCTAGTCAAGTGGAACAAATATTTCGTAACCCAACACATTTTCTGAGCAATTAAAAAACATTTTCCTTTAAATATTAAAAATAAATTCTGAATTAGGTTGAAATTGAAGTGAAACGCAGTGCGAACAATTTGCCTGTGAATGGATAAAGTTTCGAAGATTTTGCACACTTCGTAAAAGAACTTTTGTTAAAAGAAACGTTTCCTTGCACTGAAGCCACGACCACGGGCATTTTGCGCGTTTCGTAATTGAACTTTTGTTAAAAGTAACGTTTCCTTGCACTGAAGCCACGACCACGGGCCGAGCTATAAAACGTGTGTAGCAATCAGATGAAGACATCATGAAAAAAATAATCCAGAACCAGAAACATTTTAAAATTTACCGAGAAACCCATTAGATTTTCTGATAAGTGTTTTTTTCTAACAAGTATCGGTTTTGGCTTAAGAATTTTGTTTTCGCTTAAGAATCCTTTTGGCTTAAGTTTCGCAAAAAAAAAAGAATGAAACAAAAGATTTTTTCTTTTAAACGAATCATTAAAAATTACGTAAACACTTGGAACGAATATTTAAAAAGAATGGGTCTGACCCATATCTATTGCAGTTATTTTTTCCCCTGAGTTTTTCGAATTTCAATGGTAAACTTCATGTAAAAGGAGGCAGGCGTAGTGTTTCTTGCCAAATGCACGAATGACACGCCCTTAAGCATGAATTCGTATGATTTGTGAAGTTAATTACTGGTTTTCGAGAGCAGAACTTACATGAAGAATTTCAGGACTAAAACCGATCGCTTTCACAGAACCAACGTGTATAAATTCGCAGCATTTCAGTTCAATTTCGACATTATTCAAACTGCATAAATGTTTTTATATATCCTCAGTGCCTAGAATTTGAGTAGCTTTAAAATATTTCTAGTTTAATGTTAATGTATTTTCTTGTATTATATTTTGCGCTTAAAAATGCAGCTATAAACTGTTTAAAGCTAGCATTTGAATTTGCTGATAATCGGTATTAGTATAACTAATATGCAAGAAATTAATATTTTGCTGTATATTTTTCTTGTTCGTTTTTGTTTTCATTTGTTCTGATAGAACTGTTATGCATCCAAATGATTATGTTTATTTCTTATTCATTTTTCTTAACTTGATAGTTTACCTTAAGTATTTTGTTTGGATTTTCTAAAATTATGACACTGAGTGTTATGCATATAACTTTTTACATTAATAATAAGTTAAAAATGCTTTAAAGGAAGTTTATACTACTACATTAATGTTGCGTTCAGAGCAATCATGTGTATTGATTTAAATCATGAAATTAATTTTAAATCATGTAATTAATTTAAGATCATGTAATTAATTTAAGATCATGTAATTAATTTAAGATCATGTAAATAATTTAAAATCATGTAATTAATTTAAAATCATGTAATTAATTAAAAAAGAATTTTATGTTAAGTTAGATTTAAAATGTATGCAATTAAAAATGCATAACCCAAGATTAAATACCCAAAGGCCCCTACACTTTCCAACTTAGTAGGTTTCTTTTAAAGCTTATTATTTAATTTTTTGGACAGCTGTGATGTGTGTTTCTAGTTGAATAACTATTACCTGTGCTCATAATACAAAATGTTAATATTATAGTTCTGTGATAATTATTTTTTGTTTGAAATATACAAATTTGTGTGCTCTTATACTAGCACAATACAATTATGGAGTGACTGCACGTTGAAAAGTGATGTATTCAACATGATTTTTAGGCAATAGTAATAAAATATTGTTTTCAACAATATTGGTTGATGCAAGTTCTACGTAGGTGGCGCAACAGTTGGCAACAATTAGCTGATTCCATCATTGTAAACAATGAACATTCTAAAACTTCATACAATATTTTGGGAAAATCATATTTTTGCTGGTACTTCACTTTTCTGCGTATAGTGAGTTGTAATTTGTCTTTAATGTTTATGTAGTTAAATGTAAACCGTATTAAAATGTGCTTTTATTTCCTCTTTTATGGGGTTGGGTGGAAGGGAAAGTGGGGGATTGAATTGAGGTGCTACGTCATTCTCTATTTATTTTCATACATGTGTTAGTAACCACCCCATGTTTTCCTCATTGCAATTGTCAAGCTGTAGAAAAAAATAGTGAATAAAATTTCAAAAGTATACATGCCAATACTTGTCCATGTTCATATTTTTGTTATTATATATGGATATGTGTTGTATGTAAGTTGCTAGCAGTTTGTGTAGAATAAAAGTTTTAGCTGCCTGAATTTCAAGTTTTTGTTTAAATTGCTAGTTATTCTCTGCCTTTTCTTCACTACTTGGTTTTTGACACGACTTTATATTCATTTAACAAAATATAGTTCGCTTTACAAAAATCGCAAAATGGGAAACAAACTACTTTTAAGAAGTAGTTCATTCAATTTAGTTAATTTTCTACAGTGTAGGATTGCTCAGATTTTAAACATACATTTACTCTGTCTGAAGACCTATTGTAGACGGTAAATTTATTTATATGTCAAAAAGAAGCCTAGACACATAGAATCGGGATGAGATCAGAAGGGAAAACTCTTCAAACTTCGCTGAGAATGAAATACAAAAATAAACTTCGACGAGACGGACAACAAAAGAATCTCATACTTAGCAAATTCGTTTTGCTTTCAATGGAAACTTTTAGTCTTGGTACACAATTTTATTTGGTTAACTTGAAAAATGTCGCACTACAGCCACACGATGACTATTAGTGACCGGGCTTCTAATATTTAAACCGTAGTAAGTGACGATTCACACGATTGAAATGGCATTGAACGCAAACTTAAAGTGACACCGAACACAGGGTTGCCACAGAACTTTTTAAAATATTGATGAAAAATCTTGCATTTCAATACTTTTCAATTATAATTGCTTAAACAGTAAAGGTATTTCATTTTTTTTCTGGTCGTACTTCACAAACCGACCTAATATAATACGCAATGTAACTCCAGAGCCACTCCAGTATAATTGAAGAGCTTAGTGGAAGAACTTGCTAAGTGACATTTTTGAAAAAAATTGAGATTTTTTCGTCAATTAACATATTACTAACTTCTTTAACGATAACATGTTTCCTCGTTTTCATAAGCTCCAAGTTTAATATTTTTTACGATTTGGAAGTACCGTTTTCAATTGATCTGAGTGCAAACAGTAAACTTTAAAGCTAATTTTCTCTCTTTCACCTTGTCACTTACATCGTTCTTCCACTAAGCTCTTCAGTTCTTTCTTTTTTGGTGCTGCCCTCTGTTGTTGAATTGTAAGACTAGTTAAAAGATAGAATTACTCCCAGCTTAAAATATTTCTACAAAAAAAAAAATCTGCAGAAATGTGAAGGTACTTGGGATTGAAGAAAAATTCTGCAGAAAATTATCACAGATATTTTGTGCAAAAAATCTACAGATTATTTTCTTCAGTCCCAAATACCTTCAAATTTCTACAGAAAAAGTGAAGATTTTTTTCTTCGATACCTACCCTCAGCTCCCGATCCCTACCGTGTATACCAACACTGCTATAGCCTTATAAAATAGGATGTTTCGACTTTCGATACATTCTTTCTCTTCAAATAATTGACATGCATGAAAATACATTGATTATACAGGGTAGTTATAAAATAACGCTCGCTATTCGGAGTGGTCTGTAGCTTGAATGAATGATCCAAATGCATCAAAAATTGAGATACTTACTAATCAAGAAGGGGGAAAGAGAATGGAATCATAAAAAAGACGGAATCCTAAAGAATAATCATAAAAAAGAATGGAATGGAATGCAAATGCGCCCTCTAGAAGGGAAGAGCGTAGGCTATGTAGCCCATTACCCCGCTCGCCAGAAGGAAAAGTCACAGGAGACACACAAAGAAAGGACGACACAAACACATAGACAAATAACAACATTTATTGACAAGTACAGATATCCGTGCCTGACCGGAACTCGAACCCGACCTCAGCAGCTCCAAAGGCCAGTACACTAACCATTCAGCCACCGAGGCGGCATAAAAAAGAATAATCATAAAAAACAAGCTCGTCTCTTGACTAGAATCTAAATTACGAGGTGTCGTCAATTATGACCAACACTGCTAATTACGCCTCGTAATTTAGAACCCTGGTCAAGAGACTAGTTTCTTTTTTACGAAAAAGAATGTAATCATAAAAAGGAAACTCGTCTCTTAACCAAGGTTCTAATTACGAGGCGTAGCCAATTATGGCTCATTACAGCCAACACATCCAATTACGCCCCGTAATTTAGAACCCTGTACTGTACTTAGTACCTGGTCAAGTGACGAGTTTGTTTTTTATTATTTTATTCTTTTTCCCCCTTCTTAAATAGCAAGTGTCTCAGAGTTTTTTGCATTTGGATTATTCATTAACTCTACAGAACACTCCGAATAGCGAGCGTTATTTTATAACCACCCTGTATTTACTTTTTCGATCTTCCATTTTTAAATCTATTTTTGAAAAATAAAACTGGTTCCACACACAATTCCAAAACAACCTGCAAATCCGAAAGTAGCCATCTGACTGGCACCCCTTTAGTTAGATCGCATACTGTACTTAGTCAAATTACTAATACTTCAGAATGCATTGTTTGTTATCTAATAGTTTTATAAATTTAAGTATAATTTTAAAACAATGTGTCTGATATATACTAATGAAATAACAAACACTTTTAATCCATGGTTTTATTCACCGTTTTGTGGCATACATTTAGCTTCTGCCTGATTGCGCATAGCACCATTTGAACAGAAATGTTAAAATTGACAGCCACATGCTGCTACACATCATTGACCCTTTCAGTCCCTAAGACAATTTGACATCATTTTATAAATTTTTTCTGATCGTCTATAGCCATTTATAATATCAGAAAGCACATCATTCGATTCCTCAAACTTTTTTCCATTAGAAAATATTTTTTAATAATCCCAATAGATGTCAGCCCTATTATTTTTTAAAATTATGATCAGGAACATGATGATTCCAAATGGCATCACTGGGACTGAAAGGTTTAACAATTTCCAGAACAGGGCACTTTTTTGTGTGCCCCTGATCCCTATAATGACACTGTTGCCCAGCACTTCCGATTTGACTGGCACATCCAAAACATTACTTGTATTTTCTTCGTACAAGTACTACAAGTAGCTAGTTGGTTAAACTTGCTACAATTCTCGCAGTCTTTTCACTTTTTGTTTTGCTATTTCAAAACGTCTTCCTTGAATGGCACTCACATGCTTCTCTTCGCACTTTGAAGACAATCTGAAATAATAAAATGGTAGATAACTATGGAGCAAAAATGTAGCTGAAGTAAGTTGAGACGTTAAATGCTTTATATAAAATGAACACATAGTTGAACATCATCCATCAATATGATTATTATGAAATAACACTTTTAAATTTTGCTGAAATGTACAAAGATACTCCCTTATCCTCACCACCGTGAAAATGCTTACATTTGAAGATGAAGTATACTTAATTTTAAGTAATTAACTTCCTCATAAAATTTTGCATTTTGAGTATAAAATTATATTAATAAAAGTTGTAGCAGTTTTCATAAAGACCAATGCATGCAATGAGCAATTTATTGTTATATTTAAGAGCACAATGATTAAAAAAAAATGTGTATGATAACGCTTACAAAAGAAAGATAAATGGAAAATTAATGTACTATAGCATGAATAAATATTTAACCATTATTTTTGTAACTATTATAAAAATCTGAAAAAAATCGTAATACTGATAGCATCTTGGTGGATCTAGGAAGCAATTTTCAACGGTATTAATTAATGGAGGCAATTAATTAGAAATTAAGATTACTGACAATACATTTGTTACACATGTTTTAATTGAAATCATATAGATGAGACAAGATCATTTCACACCTTAATGGGCCTCTTTCCATTAAGAGGCAGTTATTTATTCTTTTTTCCAGGGGCAGATTAGAATAGACATCTGGTCACAGTGATAGGCTTACTGAGCCCCTTTACAATAATGTCATTGGCTATTTGTTTTTTATAATATTTCAGTGCATAAGTGTCATGTTCTGTGTCTTCTATTTCATGCCTGTTCTGTTCCTAGAAAGAGAATTAAACGGATAATAAACATTTAAATTCTGAAGCTCGGAACTAAGCTTAAATAAAACTCTAGATGAACTCGAAATCTTTTTTTTTATAAATTCTGTATAGTTTTTATAATATCTAAACAGTCTAAATACTATCGACAAACTGGATCATTTTATAAATCATTTCATTCCTATTATTATAGTAACTGATTTTTACAATATATATCTATTATTGTGAGTTATTTCCGTTTTCATAGTTTAAGAGCACTTAAGAATATTAAAGAAATTAAATAATTTCAACTGAAAAAATAATTACTCTAATTATGTTTGTAAACAGTAAAACACTTCATTTTGTATTATGCTTATCCCCCAAAAACTAAAGCGAATTTCAATAAGTTTTATTATCCAAGTAACAGGGGTAATATTTAGTTACTTCTTTTGTTCATAGAGGACAGCACGATAAATTCTTTTGGCAATCGCTTACTTTTCAAAAGAGAGAAACTAATAGTTTACTTAAATTTTAAATGAATAATAACTTGTGTTCGAATAAATTTTCTAATCCAAGCGAATCTTGATACCTAGAATTTCTTTATACTTAGCCGCAAGACCCTTTTGTTTTTTTATTTGCGTTTAAGTATTTTCCCAAAAGATTTATTTTGGATATTTTAAACAATAAAACTCAAATAAAAGTATTTTGTAAGTGAAGTCTACCACAATAAAGCATTAAAAGAAAAATATATTTAAAAGTTATGTCTTAGGTATAAAAAATTAAATACTAGTTCTTTTTTCAAAACCTTACTCCTCCTGTAGTTACAAATTTTTAATGCATATTAAAAACATCTGCTCCTTTAAGAACTGTACCGAAAACAATGGATGGATATTTAAAAAAAATCAGAATTTGGAAAATGTTTTTGAGCAAAAGTGCAATAAAAACTTGACTTGAAAAAATGAACATATTGAGCTTTGCTTCTTTCAAAATGCTTCAACCAATTTTTTAAATTTTCAATAAATAGTTTTACACAACATATTCGAACCAATTTCAAGAAGTGGGATTGTAGAGACCTGCATTAGTCAACGACATTTATCATATTAAAAAAGTGTGTAAAATATTCTATACAATCGGAGAAATGTGGCTCAGGAATTATTTTTTACCATTGGATGAACTTACTTCTTTTCCCCCTTACTTCTTTTCTGAAAAATGTTAGTCTTACAACTCAGAAAGCCTAGTATATTGACACCACATCGAAATCAGAACAATCCTAGATTTTTTTTCCCTGGCCATTGGAAATACGAGGGCTGTTTTTTTTCACCCTCCGATGGGCTGTAACAAAAGACAGGTCAAAATACATTAAAAAACAAAACAAAAGTAATGTACAATACTGCATATTTCCCCGCATAATCACCTTGACGATTAAAGCCAATGATTGGAAGGGAGTTGTTACGGTTTCTTTGAGCTCCACGTCAATTTGGAAGTGCTACAATCCAAGCCACTATTCTAATCAAAATTCACTGATGATAAACCTTCGAGTTTCTTTAAACACTCGGTCAATAATGCCGTTTGTAGAGACAGACTTGCCTACTTGAACCCCTTCTTCATGAACATCAGTTCGGCCACCTTTATTTTCAACAGCATTCATGATCAACGCCATCACTCATAAAGGTGTCTCCATACCCTCTATTCATTCTTTGAGGAATTTCCGTCTTCGAGAAACGAATAACAACTCTCAATTCTCACTTGGCGGCTACATTTTAGGCGCGTTTACGAGCCATCGAATCCATGGAATGAAGAACGAACTTCGCAATTTTTCCCTCGTGGGGATTTTCGCCCAGTCAGACCTGGAATTGCAGGGTTCATTGGGGGTTTCGCAAACCCTCCAACGAAGGAATGTTTGATGTTTTATTCTATGGATTTGGCCACAGATTATCATTTGTGTTAGAAATCCTGCTCGATAACTCTTTTTCTCCCAATGGGGAATTTGGCATTCCATGGATTAGATGGCTCATGTAAACGCGCCTTTTATGAAGAGGGTATTCAAAGCTTTTTTTTTACAGATATGAGATATGACAAATGCTTTAATGTTCATGGTGGTTTTATGTGGAGAAATAAGCAGTATTCTACATTACTTTACTCTTTTAGTAATTTTTTTTTGTATTTTGACGCGTCTTTTTGTTACAGCTCATCGGAGGTTGAAAAAAATAACAGCCCTTGCAAAAAAGGACGAGTAGTTCTTGATTTGGTTGTTCACAAAAATGATGAAAATATGCCAAGCCGGAGTTGGTAAGGTAAGGTTTTGAATTATCGTCGCACTAGAGCTACACGAGGGCTATTGGCGACGGACGTCTTATTTTAGAACCACAGTCAAGTGACGGACCGACACCTGAATAGGCACCCAACGCAACCGTTAATGGCGACATCGTTCGCAGCGTTAGAAGTTTGAAGGATGTTTAACGTGCACTCCTTTACACGGGGTATTATTCATCGGACATTTTTGGCTGCACGGACCGTTTAAAGGTCGGCAGTTATTTTGGCGATGCCCGGACCCGAACCTGGGACCTTTCGCATGCTAGGCGAGTGCCTAACACCTGAATAGGCACCCAACGCAACCGTTAAGGGCGACATCGTTCGCAGCGTTAGAAGTTTGAAGGATGTTTAACGCGCACTCCTTTACACGGGGTATTATTCATCGGACATTTTTGGCTGCACGGACCGTTTAAAGGTCGGCAGTTATTTTGGCGATGCCCGGACCCGAACCTGGGACCTTTCGCATGCTAGTCGAGTGCCTAACCGACTAGGCTCCCCAGCCCCAAGCCTGAGTTGAGCTCTCAATCTCTAAATATTTTTTGTGCATCAAAGGTTCAGCACAGTAAAAAATTATTATAATTAAAGTACAACAGCAAGCTGTTCTTGCCGTTGTGCATCCTAAATAATTTCTAAATCCTCAGAATTAATACAATATTAGCGCTTTAGAACTAGAATGGTCCCCCCATTCATTATTGAAAATAATAAGATGTTAAAGCCCAAAATAGGTGCGACAAAGGTTTTTAAATTCCCGCCATTTACGTTTTTCATGTTGGAAACAGTGCAACAACAATCGAAAAAGCAATACAGCCGCTAAAGATATATGTCTCAATGTCAACTGGGGGGGCCAATCACTGTACTTGTTACCCTATCACCGATTCCTTGTAACATAGTCTTGTGTAGAACTAGTACGGTGGTTATATGCTCAAACCCTTGATAATTAGGTTTGAATGATCGTCGCACTATAGCTACACGAGGGCTATTGGCGATGGGCGTCGTATTTTAGAACCACAGTCAAGTGACGAGCCGACACCTGAATGTGCACCCAAAGCAACCGTTAAGGACTCGCGTACGCAGCGTTAGGGATTTTGGAGGATATTTAACGTGCACTCCCTTGCACGGGGTATTATTCGTCGTACATTTTTGGCTGCATGGGCCGTTTATAAGTCGACAGTTATTTTGGCGATGCCCGGACCCGAACCTGGGACCTTTCGCATGCTAGGCGAGTGCCTAACCGACTGGGTTCCACAGCCCCTCTTGACAATTAAGAGAACATTAAGTTAATTGCACTAGTCTTACAAGACCAAGACATAAGGTATTTGATAAAGAGGAATAGGTATAATAACATGTATAAAGACCGATTTTAGGTAAATAGCTCATTTTACATTCTATTGCTCTTAGGTGCGGAGTGCAAAGTGGTGTAAGTGAAGCCATACACGTGCGCGACTTAACTTAAGGCCTTATCACACGAGAGCTCGTTCGTTCAGTGACGTCCCTACGCCGTTTCAAAAACAGGTTTTTCGAGCAGCTTTTGCTGGCTGAGTTTTTTTGAGTCGACGTGAAAAAATCCAGTACTTTTTCGCTGAGCAAACGGCTGCTCCAATCAAAAACGAAGTTCAGTCGTGACGTCATGACCGAGCCTCCTCCTTGTACCTCTTCCAGCAATACTGCGATAGTACTGCTATTAAGTTTGTGATGTCACGCATGTCGTAGCCGGTCTCTGGATGACGCGTTTGCTTTCCCAAAAGTTTTTTGACGAACGACGTCTGTACCGTGTGATAAGGGCTTAAGGCAACTGGTTAACACAGAGGTACTTTGGTTTGGAGACCTGCGGTCATTTCCTTTTTTCTTTTTTGTTAAGTCCACTCTCCCCGCTGTCTATAGAGATGAAACGGTTGTCATTAATGACCAAAGAATTTTATTAAATGGCTATGAAGTTTTGATTATAACTAAAGTATTCAGTAGCTATTGTTGCCATTAGGATGGAAAATATATCTGAAATGATTCATTTGAATTAATCAACGAGACAAAATTTCCTAACATTAAGAATATTCTTAAAATAAACTTTTTTAAAACGGCATCTCATCTTAAGCATTTCTGAGCTGTAGTGAGAGCTGTTTAAGTTGAGGGGTGGGATTGAAATCTGATCAGAATATAAAATTATTTCGATTATTCGATAAACTTAATGGATTTTTACACTATTTGATCACTTGTTTTCAAAGATGGAATGCTATTTTCTATTGATTGTACACTGAAAATACAAAAAATTAAACCTACTGCCAATACAATACTAATATTAGTCTTTGCCGTGTTGAAATTTCTTACTCGGTCAAATAACAAAACCATGAAAGTGCAGATTCTAGGAAATTGCGGTTTTTGAAAAACAAACAGCTTCTCGGTTCTTTTTCCTCCGGTCTTAACCGGGACCAGTTAAAAGTAATTAAAAGAAGCTCCTTTGAAAAATCAGTTCTAGTTGTTGGTTGGTTGAACGTTTCAGGCTGTCTATTTAGGTTAAGTATGAATTATTGTCACACTAGAGCTACAAGAGGGCTATTTTCGACGGGCGTCATAATTTAGAACCACGATCATGTAAAGGGTTGACACCTGAGTAGGCACCAACGCAGCTTTTAAATGGCGACATAGTACGCAGCTTTGGGACTTTGGAGCATTAACCTTTTCAGCCCCAATGAGCAATTTGTCGCATCACCATTTAAGAAATTTTTTATGATCGTCTATAGCCATTCGTCACATAATTCGTTTCTTCAAATTTTTATATATTTGTTATATAAAATATTTTTAATTATCAATTATAAAAATTTTAAATTGATAATTTTAAATCAATAATAAAATATTTTTAATTAATCCCAATACAGATGTCAGCCCTATTATTTAAAAAAAAACGATAAGAAAAATGCTGATGCCAAATGGCATCACTGGGACTGAAAGGGTTAAGTGTACTAATTGTACTGTAACGTGTACTAAGATGTACTACACTAGGGCTTTGACGTCGGAAGTCGTAATTAAGAACGCTAATCATGCAACGATGTAAAGAAACCGATACCGATTTCTGTAGGGGAGAGTGTTGTACCTTGGGGCACTGACAATTTCTAAGAATCTATTGGCAATATTCATACATTGTTTATTTCTAATAGTAGCCTTAACCAACAGACATCATCATAATAACATTTAGCACTAGCATCATTGAATTGATGAATTGGTGACAAAAAATAATATTTCATTACCCCAAAGTAAATATTTTTCTCATTCTAATATGATTTTTTTTTTATCTCAGTTTTACAAAAAGTCAACTGCATTTTATTTTCTTCATAAAAGAGAAGATTTCAAAATATTTTGGTTGTGGGAAAATAATGATAATGCATTTAGATTGGCCACTATTTTGCTTTTATTTAAACCCTGTAGTGTATTGTACCTTGGGACAGTATTAATAATTTGATTAAATTCTTAATAATTTGGATAAATAAAAATATCTTTATTATTTATTTTAAGAGAAATTCCACAAAACATGTAAAATACAACTCAGCTTTGTTTTGGATATATTTTATAATGATTGAAGTTTGAAAATATAATTTTGGCAACACCTGATCAATCTTTTTCCTTCCATGTGATTAAATGTTCTAAAGAGCACATTTTCTGATGTATTTTGAAATAAAGTTTGTTTCCTGACAGAAGTTAGTTCAAGTGTATGACTATTGCCTGAATTATAAAGCATGTCCCAAGGTACAACATCATATTGTACCTTGGGACAGTTTAATAAATGAGTGGTAATTTTTTAATTTCAAGCTGCCAGAATTTAAAAAAATATATTATAGGGGAGAGTGTTGTACCTTGGGACAATTTTTACATTTTAATTTTTTTCTTCGATAATTATTGTCAAAATAAAAATTTCAAAGCAGTATTTCAACACACCAATATATTCCTCTATAATATATTTTTTTAAATTCAGGCAGCTTGAAATTAAAAAATTGTCACTCATTTAAAGTAGAGAGGATAAACTGTCCCAAGGTACAACATGATGTTGTACCTTGGGACATGCTTCATAATTTAGTCAATAGTCATACACTTGAACTAATTTGTGTCAGGAAACAAATTTTATTTCAAAATACATCAGAAAATGTGCTCTTTAGAACATTTCATCACACGGAAGGAAAAAGATTTATCAGGTGTTGCCAGAATTATATTTTCAAACTTCAATCATTATAAAATGTATCCAAAGCAAAGCTGAGTTGTATTTTACATGTTTTGTGGAATTGCTCTTAAAATAAATAATAAAGATATTTTTATTTATCCAAATTGTTAAGAATTTAATCAAATTATTAATACTGTCTCAAGGTACAACACACTACATGGTTTAAATAAAAGCAAGATAGTGGCCAATCCAAATGCATTATCATTATTTTCTCATAACCAAAATATTTTAAAATCTTCTCTTTTATGAAGAAAATAAAATGCAGTTGACTTTTTGTAAGAGTACTAAGGTAAAAAATTGTATTAGAATGAGAAAAATATTTACTTTGGGGTAATGAAATATTATTTTTTGACACCATTTTATCAATTCAATGATGCTAGTGTTAAATTTTATTATGATGATGTCTGTTGGTTAAGGCTACTATTAGAAATAAACAATGTATGAATATTGCCAATAGATTCTTAGAAATTGTCAGTGTCCCAAGGTACAAGCGTCCCAAGGTACAACACTCTCCCCTAGAGGAATATATTGGTGTGTTGAAATGCTGCTTTGAAATTTTTATTTTGACAATAATTATCGAAGAAAAAAATTAAAATGTAAAAATTGTCCCAAGGTACAACACTCTCCCCTACTTAAGACATGACATTCAACAAAGACTAACAGAACCATAATATATGGTCGGGTGGAATCTTTTTTTCTGAAATTTGGGTTACGAGAGCAACGCTTCGGATAATTGAAATTCTACTAAGGATTAGCATACTGCAAATGAAGTGTCCAACTAAATATCAGAATTACAGCAAAACCTTATATTTTGTTGTGTCTTTAAATTAAATTTCTACATGATGCCCTAAGTTCAATCGAAATTTGTTTGATGCAGTTTCACTGAAGTAACGTCTTTTGTTCTCCCACATTCATTGGCACTAATTGCTTACTTCGAATTTATGACGAGACAAATTAAAAGATCAGAGTTAATCAATGTTTCACTGAACTTTGAGTATTAATTAAACTGAAGCATTACTTGATATTATGCGGACCTTTGTAAAGGTATTTATCTTTTAGAAGAATGCCGGATTAATCTTAAATAATCATTGGATTATAAAATAATCACAAAACGTACTATGGATATAGCAAAATGAAAAAAAGCGAAGAATATACCATATCTTCGCCCTTTTAATTATTTTTTTGCAAGCAAAGAGTAAATTACTTTTATACAAAATTTAATGAAAATTTTCGCTTAAATCTTCTTAAATGAAAAATCTTATAATTTTTGATTAAAAAAATTTGGATATCTTTAAAGTTTAATTATATCCTTCTTGTGTGGGAAATGTGCCTTTTAAATTGTTGCTCCTATCAGATCTAGAAAAATCTGAATTTGTTTTTGCCCGGTCAAGAAAATTGCTAAAAATTTGCTCAATATTATTTTACTAAGTTCTAGCCTAAAATATTACAAGTTAAAACATTAATAATGTCATAACAATGCAGTTTATTGATTTGTCATATTTCAATTATAAATTAGTGCAAATATTGACATCAACTGTGAAATACCCTTCAAAAATAGTTGGGGGGGGGGGTAATGGGGGTAAATTCAGGCACTTTCAAAATAATCTAATTAAAAACCTACTTTTAACTAATTTTTATGTATTTTTTTTATATAATATGCATTTGTGAACTGCTTAGATTTTAAATATATAGATATTTTTAATTTTTTCCCACCTATATGCTCTAATATCTGGCAATATAGAGAACATAGTTTCATTACCTCATTTTCCCCCCGGGTGGGGGAAAATGGGGGCATCTCAAATTTCAGAATATAATGAAATCAAAAATCCTTAATATAAAGATCAAACTAAAACGAAATCATTCCTACAATACTCTTCAAGAATGTGGCTATTGCATGTCACAATGCTTTAGAGCACAGCATGTTTTATAAAATAAATAGAACAAAGTTTTTACGAGCTAATTCTAACAGCTGAAACAAAATTAGTTTGTGAGCAAGAATCTGAATGAATAAATAGTGTTTCCAGATTTTAAAAATCAAATAAAAATAACGAAACATTATCTAAAAATAATATTTCAAAGAAAAAGTTTAAAAAAAATTGCAATGTATGGTGGGAAAATGTATACTTTTAACATACCCATTCCCCCCCCCCCCCCCTCGCTAATAGTCTTAAAAATTTAAAATCTTAAATTTTTACTAGCAGTTGCTTTTGCGGGCAAGTTACAAACATTCTACTTCTATTCGAATATTTACTCGCCTCGGGCAAGTTAGGCAATTGATTTTTTCTCGTTTTTTTGGCTCCAATACACTCTTAAAACAAAAGAGTGAATTCCACTCCAGTTGGAGAAGTGCATTTTCGACACTGGAAAGGAGTGAATATTATTTCAGACTGAGTTAAAATCGCTCGTTTGGAGTGATCCTGTGGAAGGTTTAACACACAAAGGATCCACTCCAAAAGGAGAAGTGCATTTTCCAGACTGGTATTAGTGAAAATCAATCAAACTGTGTTAAAATCACTCGTTCGTGTTAAGAGTGTACTTAGAGATTAGGGTTAATTTTAATAATAATCGCACTAGAGCTACACGAAGGATTGGCAATGGGCGTAGTAATTTAGAACCGCAGTCAAGTGACGAGCCGACACCCAAGTTGGCACCTAACGTGCACGCCCTCTTTACGGGGTATTATTTTTCGGACTTAGCTGCACACATCGTTAATAGGTCGGCAGTTATTTTGGTTATACAAGTCCTGAACCTGGGACCTTTCGCGTGTAAGGCAAGTGTCTTACTGACTGGGCCCTCAGCACCATGTAAATTTGCGTTGGTTGCCAGCTCAGGTATAGGCCTTGTCCTTTGAGTAACAAAACCAGTGAGAATAGCCCTTGTGTAGAGTGCGACGTTCATTCAACCATTAATAATGATCGCCCGCCAGATGTACCCGTTAAAAGAGTCCGCGTGTATCAAATCTACCCTGCACTACTTCGAGCAATTCCTATTATCTCCATCGAACTTGAAGCAAAGCCGATATAAGTGATAAAAGCCCTAACCAAGAATGACTTTCTAAGAGGAAACAAGCTC
Source organism: Hylyphantes graminicola (assembly GCA_023701765.1). Classification (NCBI taxonomy): domain Eukaryota; kingdom Metazoa; phylum Arthropoda; class Arachnida; order Araneae; family Linyphiidae; genus Hylyphantes; species Hylyphantes graminicola. Next base: position 25,593,596 of record CM043123.1, on the reverse strand, counting down.
CCGAGCTTAAGCATTGTTATTTCCTGTTCTGTTGGGGTGGGGAAAGGAACTTACCCCACAACGGAGGGTGGATAGTTATTTATACCCCTTTCAACTCCTCATTGTGGGTGAAGCCCAGAAGAGAGTTAATAACAAAACGCTTCGCAATCTTCTGGTTTTCCTTTTGTTTTTCTTACTCAACCCCGGGTGGTCCCCCAATCGAACCCCCTTTTAGATCGCACCGTCAGGGGGCGCTTATGGGGGTACAAAAACTCTTCGCTTTCTAGAGCTCTACAAGTCAAGAAAGCTAGCTTCAAAGTCGAAGCTCTTAAAAGCGACCGCCGTCATCTCGGTGGTTCTGTTTTCCGAGAAAAGTAGTTTAATTAAAGCGCTCGCTTAATTAGTAATGAGGAGGTGGAATTAGAGTTTTTGGAAATGTCTCCCCTTGACGGAAGCATTCCAAGAATTAACTCCAATTGTCATTGGGGTAAGTTAAAAAGTTTAGTTTTACCAAACTTTGCTGTTATAAAGAGTGTTTTTTTATGTTATTATTTAAATTTATTTTGTATATAGAGTGATGAATGTGTTCAAAGTATTGTTACTTTTATTTATTTTTAATATTAACATTACATTACTTAAAAAATATTGAAAAATATTTAAAACAAATAAAAGTTCATCTATCCTTATGTGAGGTGGTTTATGCAAGTGGATTTTAAAGCCCTTATAATCTATATTATTTAAGTTAAAAATATAAAATTAAAATGTATAATTATTTAAAATTGTTTAATGACATACATAAAACTAAAATCTAGAAGTTTAAGGAAACTTTTCCTTACAATTTAACGGAGTTCTTCCGTTTCATTTGCAAAACAAAGAAAAACTTTTAGTTTACTTGTATAACTTCTTTACTAAGTCACTTTTTACTTACGGTGTGAGAAATATTTATTACTTTTGCAAGAGGGAGTTTGAAATATTCTTTTTCAAAAACAGATGGAATGGGAATTGCAGATAATATCTACTACTAAAATGCGATATTATTAAAATACAGAACTTCCCCGGTATTACAAAACTTATTTTTGTTACTTTGTGCTGTGGGTTTGGTTAAATTAATGTCGCACTAGAGATACGAGGGCTGTGTTACATGGTATAAGAATTTTGGCTAAGCCGAAGTGAATAAATTAATAATTTAGCAATAGCTTTAAACAATAAAAGTTATAAGCATTCATAATAAAATTTAGATAAAGTGTTATAATTCCACTTCGCTTACGAGCTAGATTTGAATAAATAAAGCCCTTTTCCAATGTAAAAATTAATCTGCAGATTAAGTAGGCGAATACCCAAAATTCAAAAATTTCTACTATTACATTAATCTTTTTCAAACTTGGCATAGTGATTTCAAATATAATGAATAATACTATTTAGGCATTTATTTAAATATAATTTATTTATTTTAAACGGTGTTTTTCAACTAAAAAAAAAGAGGTTTACGCTAATTTTCCTCCCATAAACATTAATTATGTGTTAAATTCTTCGTTTTGAACTTATACATGTAATGACCCTCTAGAGTTACATACAAATTACAAGAAAAGAAGTTATTAAGATTTTTTTTTAATTAACTAAATTTTTTTTTGATTAACTAACACTTGGACATTAAAAAAAAACTAGTATATTTACACCAGATGTTAGAGGTTCATAGCACAGATATATATTGAAATAGCACCTGTAAAAATTTCAGGTAAATTAATGTTAAACTTTTTATACTAGAAGTGTTAGCATAACCCCCTTTTTTTTAGTTGAAATACACCGTTTAAAATAAATCAATTATATTTAAATAAAAAATTGCCTTGAAAGCATTAATCATTATATTTGAAATTACTATGCCAAATTTGGAAAAGAAGAAACTAATAGTAAAATGTTTAGAATTTTGGGTATTGGCCTACCTTAACACAAAATTATGGCAATTTTTTAGACAAGTTACTTAACTGAGACTATGTTTGAATATTAAAGAATACTGTTACTTAATAAAAAAATATTTAGTATTTTGAAACTATCATTATAAAGTATATTTTCTGAAATTTCTTATAAAAATACAATTGAAATTGTGCTTAAAAACCTATTTAAAAAACTCCTCTTCTGAATTGCTTCTGTTATATTTAGATAATTTTTATTTATTGAAATTGTAGTGTTATATTAAATTAAAAAAATTATGTGATCACTAATTCACCATTAATATTTAAACTTTACATTTATTTAATAATAAATTAGAATATACGACACGACAACATCGATAACCGTATAAATGTTCGATTTTTCGTGAAATTGCAAAATGTTTTGCAACAAATGAAAATTTTAATTATTTTGTTCCATTTTTAAAAAAAAATCTTTTAAGGAAATAACGACAGCATACATAACAAAAGTAACATTAAATTGCTTTAATTAAACTGTTGGAAATTTTTACTACAGTTAGAATATTCAGAGAAGCAGTTTACCTGACTGCCTTCATTTGAATATCAAGCCTACAAATTATAATTTCTCTACTTGAAACACACTGCTAAAGTCTTTATTATTAAGATGACAATTTGCGAATTAAATGAGTCTCTTTCAGAGCGCGAAACAAAGCCGGTCTCAAGGAACGGAAATTAAACGCTTTTATAATAAACGAGTTGCGACCAGTTCAGAAGTCAAAATTTAACTCCAAAGTGGATCTGATTAATTTTTAGCGACATAAGTTACATAAAAAGAATTCACGTAAATTGCGTTGGATGCAACTGAGTAATTTCTTTCTAAATGGCTTGTAATTCATAAAGGTAAACTGAACTAAATAATAAATGAAAAAAAAAAATGTTGCAAAGTGTGAAAATTAAGAATATGAAGAAGAGCTTAATGTTTTAATCTTTTATTTAACGATGCATAAAAACTTTTGAAAATTTCTTTTGCAATTGAAGAACTTAGTGGAAGAACGTGGCAAGTGACAAAAACGTGAAAACGAGCATATGAGCTTTAAAGTTTTTCGTTTGAACTTATATACGTTATGAACGGTCACATTACAAAAGGTAAAAATATGTACTAAATATGAAATTTATGAAAAGGGGGAATCTTGTTATGTTTAAAGGAGGGAATTATATGTTCATTGAAATAAAAATATCAACTTATTCGAAAATGTCACTTAACACGTTCTTCCACTAAGCTCTTCAATTAAAAATATGCTACACTGAATCCAGCTATCAATTTTTTATATTTTCAAAAAAATATTTCAACAGTGTTTAACCCAGTAACGACCCACTTGTGAATACTATTATTATTTTCAGAAAGAAAACTGTATTTGTAAAGGTCTTGCTTAATCTAGGTAAGTTACTTCAAGTGTCTCTTAAGTTAAATCGTACTTGAAGTGTGTTGCTTAAGATTTTTTTTTAATTAGAAGAATGTGATATTGTTTTTATACATTTGAATTAAAAAATGCGGGCATAACGGCCTAAGTTTTTTAGGCTGTACAGTGTATTTGAAATGTGTATTTGTATAAATGTGGTTCACTGTAAAAAGAAAGAAGTGCTAAATCTAGAGCTAATGATTGGCAAAACATTTGCAATGCGGAAAATATGTTTCCTGCTTCTGTTTATCCAAACAAACCAAATCTAAGACAAATTGAGACCACAGTACTGAAAAATTTATGTAGGACAAATTTAGTTACACAGAAAGGAATTTAAAAAACCTAAAAAAAATGACGTTTTTATTTGATAAAGAATATGTCAATGGTATTTACAAAAAGGTCAGTAATTTAATGAAGTTTCAGTATTTCCAGTCATTCTGATCTAAAATATGTTTATTAAGTGATTATTTACAAGTTATGGTTTTTTTGGTTATTCATGTTGTTATTACCAATTTATGTTAGAAGTTTTTGATACATCTGTTTTAAAGAGTGGTAACTGCCTTGCAAAGTTATATTAATAAGAATTGATATATGTTCATTGACAACTGACAGCAAAGTTTGGCAATTGTTTCAAGGTATGCACAACGGAGAGTTGGTGACTGATACTATTTATTACTGATATAACAAGAGGTCACAAAAATATTAAATATAATATACAACGGACACATAACTAATAACATTTAGCTTACGACAAACCATGTGTTCATTTCAGTTTTAAAAAGTGAATTTATTTTACGTTGAATAGAAAGGATTTGTGATAAGGAATGTTTGATTTTTATTATAGGGGATTTAAACCTAAGATAAACATAACATTTATATTAACTAAAAGGAGATAATTCTTTAACAAATATTATCAAATTTTTTAAGTTAATTTTTAGCAGAAAACTTAATCCATATATTTTGAAATATTTAATTTCATAAAATTTAACACATACTTTGAGCAAAATGTAATAATATAACTTGAGTAAATGTAATAATAATTTGAGCAAAATGTATCAATAACGTAATTGATATTGTACCGTCAGCTTTTATTTAAGAAATATTTAAAGATCAGTTACAACGAATCGTGCGCAATTGCTCGTAAAAAGAAATCGTGTAAAAGATTTGAAACGTAAAATAAAACAAATTCAGACATTTTTCAATTATTTTCAATTATTTAATATTTTGAAAAATGGAATTGTAAAATATTACCTTAAACAATTCGGCAGATTTAGGATTTTTAGATGGACTTTGTTCATCGTTTAGTTTTACTTAAGACCAAAACCATAGTACTTATGAGAATTCATTATATAAGCAAATAAAATGTTAAGCAATTACATAAGAAATTACATAATGGATTTTACATATGTATACTGAATACGAGGTTAAATATTTAAACTTTAAAACCTTTTAAGTTTCAAAATTAGAAACGTATTTCGGTTCCAATGAATTTTATACGAGTTAACAGTGGCAGTTATTTATTAGCTGGGATCAATAGTCAACATATTTTTTTAACGTAAAAGATACTCGACTCATTCTAAAAACGATAAAAAGAGATTTTAAGAGTTACGGATTTGAGTATTTAGGATGGAAGTATTGGGTTTCATTTGATGATAAAAGTCTTTGCAACCGAAAAAATGTTCTAATACCTAGTTCTGTTTTTGATTAATCTTTTCTTGATGGGAAAGTCCTTTGAATTCTTATAAGTACTATGGTATTGGTCTTAAGTAAAACTCAACGATGAATAAAGTCGTTATAAAAATGCTAAATCCGTCGAATTGTTTAAGTTAATATATTACAAAATCATTTTTTTTTTAAATATTAAATCATTGAAAATTATTTTTTTTTAAATAATGACTAAATTTTAAACATGATTTTTTAAAATAAATTTTTAAACATAAGTTTTGGAAGGCATTAAAAATGTCTGAATTTGTTGTATTTTATGTTTCAAATCTTTAACACGATTTCTTTTTAAGAGCAATTGCGTGCTATTTGTTGTAACCGATTTTGAAATATTTTTAAAATAAAAGCTGGCGGTACAATATCAATTACGGACATTTGGAATTTAAATATAAAATAAATATTTTATTCGAGAATCTAGTTTCTTAAATTTGCGAGCATTATCTTCAGCAATGTAAACCGAAATGGCCCGTGAATTGGTAAAAGATTTTAAGGCAATGCTAATGCAGTCAGAACGATTTTTTTCAAAGGAAAGATAACTTATTCTCTATATAGACTTATTATTTTAATAATTAAATTTATTTAATATTAATACAGGTGTTATAACCATTCTTTTTGCTAGAGTTTCTGAACTTTATAATGGTACATTGTATAGTTTAACGCGGTGTTCGATTTCATTAAAAATAGATACGAATATTTAATTCTCAATTAATAAAGCAGAAAAATTATGTTGTTTAATGCATAAATTTCCCAGCACTAATGTAGTTTTAAAGAACTATTTAACGTCTTATAAGTTATTCCCGTTTAGGTTTAAAAGAATGTTTTTGAATTTTGTTATAAAGGACCGTCGCATTATTGCTTCAGAAATGGATTTGGAGTTCAGTTTAAAGTCCTCTTATTTATTTTTCTTAAAATAATTTTTACCTTTATGATTTAAAAACAGTCACGTTATGTGGTTTACTATTTCGTTTTGGATAAGATATTTTAAAGATCGTTATATACTTATTATAGTTATTATAATTAAGTATTAGATCTTTATATCTTTATATAGTTATTATAATTATTATTATATATTCAGTATTATTACATTTTAATGTGTTAAGTAATTTATAATTCAAAACCACGTAACCAAAATATCATAGAATTTTGCGAATATCTACTTAAAGTATAGTACTAATACTATAGAACTAATTTTAGTTATATTTGGGTAACTGATTCTAAATATTTTTTTTCTCTAACAGCTCTACTTTTGAGATGTTCAAGCTTTTTTCCAAATAAGTGCTTAAATTCTATTTTTTTAAAGTTTTTACTGTTATTTTTAAATATGTGTTTTGCACGTGTAGTGTTTCATACTGAAAACGACTTTAATTTCCGTTTTTCTCTAACTTTAACGGTTTCAGTTATGACTTTTTTATAGAAAAACTACATCTTCGCAGTTTTTTTAATTTTCCTTTTAATTTTTTTCGGGTAAAAAAGGCACATTGTGACAAAACAGTTAAAAGTAGAGAAAAACAAACAAAATTTCTGTTGTTTTGATTCCGAGCATTTCTATAAAACAACAAAAAACGTCAATATTTAAAAAATATGGAGCTGTTGGGAAAAACTGATTTTATATTTAGAATCAGCGTCTTGTATGTTACTAAAATGAGTTCTAAAATTCTATGCAAAACAGCTGTTACCCTGAGTTATATATATCTACACAGAAAGTAGAAATAAATTAAAATTGAGAAAAACAAAATAATTTAATTTGCAAAACATTTTACATTTAATTTTAACATTTGACTTTTTCATTTTATGTTTTGCTTTGTATCAAATGGTCCTCATGCGTGTGAATGCAAAAATAAACCTGCCTACAAATATATTTCTCGAAAGTTAACAGCTTTTTCTTACGTGAATTAATCACGCAAAAAACTACGGGATTGTGATAACATTGTTGCTGTGTCAAAATAATTTTTAGCTAACAGTAATAAGAATAGCATTGAACTTAAGAAAATTGGTGTACTAATGTATTAAAGACTATTAGCGACTGCGCGTAGATTAAAAAAAAACCTTTTTAAATTGCAAGCAGTCCTCAAAAATATAATGTAGTCCTTTATGGAAAGAGATTAGTTTTTAATAGCGTTATTATCGGCTACAAATGAACTAATTTGTGACATAATTTCAGTCATACATTTTCTAATTTGATTTTTCTTACATAGGAAAACTTTAAATCAACATTTGAAAAGCTTAATAAATGGAATTAAAAATAGTTAAAATATTCCTTATTAGAATATTTTTGTTAAGATCCTTTTATGAAGTATATTAATTTAAATAAATCATTGTTATGTTAAACTGATCCTTTGTTATACAGAAACTCCTTTTTAGCTGCAAAAATGGGCGATTTAATTATCTATCGTACGGTTTTGCAAGGTGAAGTACAATTTCTAAACAAGGACTACATAAAATATTTACTTTTTCAAAGCATTTTAATTTGCTTTCATATACAGTCTTCTCCAGAAATACACTATTACTTAATTAATATTAAATTAAAATAAAATCATAGTAACTGTGTACTTTTCTCTTTTGGTAACAAAAAAAAAAGATTTTAAAATGAAATGCAAAGCTATATTTTAACAAAAATACATTAAAGAAAACAATTACACTATGAAATTTTTCCCTTAACTCTAGGGAGAATAAAATAGTTTTCATATACATTCTATAATGCAAGATTTTTCAAAAACATTTAAATAAGTACGAAAATTCAGTTAATTAACATCATGTTTATTATGTGGAAGGATAATAAATATAAGGCAGATTAGTCGCTTTTATCATAAATATATTTAAATGAAAAACTAATTAAATTCATTTAATATATTAGTTCTCGTATTGAATATTAAAAAAATGTCATTAATAAAACAACTGCTTTTTTTTAAAAAAAACTTTTTAATTTTATAATTTTATGCTGGGCCATAAAATTGACTATATAGCTGTACAAGTTATTTATTTTAATAAATACAATTTTCATTTAATTGATGTGTGTTAATGAATGTGAAAAACATTCGATGCTTAAATTTTTTTAAAACTCCGAAACGTTTATTGCTCATAAACTGCAATATTTTAAGTAATACACATATTCTTGCACGAATAATCTTTTCGACCTATATAGATAAAATTATATATCATTAAATGGGTATAGTATGTTAAAGTAAAATCGGTATAATTAAGCTTTTACTTATACCTGTTATGACAAGTTTGCAACAGTGGAATTATACCATATCCATTTAATATTTATTTCATTTGCATCTATAATTAATATTTTAATGTGTATCAAAATAAAATAGTGTTACGGAAATATTTACATTTACTTCAAGTTAAAACTAAAAATCACCCATGCCATATGTTACAAATTCTTCTATATTCGCAAGTTTTTATTACTTATATTACAAAAGTTTATACTGCATGCTATGTGACAAAATGGCACTTCTCTTTGTAGAATCTCTGTGTGAGAAGCATAACTTTTAAAGTATGTTTTTTAAAAATATATTGAGATATAATAACCGATAATCATTTCAGACCAAAAAACCAAACACCATTTAGCCCACACAACGCTATTTGGCCCACAGAAAACTAGGTCGTTTTCCATAAAAAGGATTTCTCCAAAATACATTTTAAACAGCCATTAAACAAATGCCAAGTTCCATGAACGAAAACAGATTCTTCGAAATTCCCGTCACATTTCAGTGTTTTTTTTTATATCAATTCAGCATTAAATACAAGTGAAATATGACTACACACATCAAATTGTGTCAAAAGGAGGCTGGTAAAAGTCATAAAACGAAAGCAAAGATGTTGAAAATACTCAGCAGTCATTCGTCAAAAGACATAACATGTACAGATTTCAATGCGTTTCCATAAAATCAGGGATTTCCGTTTTTGTTGTTGAAAAACATTTTTCTTTGTACTTCTTGGAACGTACAGAGTTTTTTTTAGGAATAATAGAAATTAGGTTTTGTTGTTATTTTTTAGTAGAGCGAAATTTTTTATTATGCATTTATATAATGCTTATGAAAAACGGTCACTTTATTCCAGTCGAGCAAGTTGAAAAATAATATGTGGCGAAATATTAATAAATAAATATTATTTTATAAGTTTTTTAGAGTTTCAAGATCAATCTACGCCGATCTTTTATGTGTTGTAAATTGTTTCAAAGAATGTTATTTTCTGTTATTTGTGTAAGATTCTACAAGGTTTAGTGAAAATTTTGAAATAAAAGTAGAATTTATTTAATTGGATTTACAGTATTTAAATATTAAGTAGAAAAACAGTAATATTTGCTAAATCAGGCATGTGTTTTTAACCTAAAATTTTAAGTTTTATCTTCATTGCTAATGCAGCAATGTGCCTATCATTAATGTAATTTAAAAAACAAAAATACTTTGAAGACAATACAGGCAATGTATTAATTCGATTTTGAATATAATGTATTGTTTATACTATTTGTAAAACATAGTCCTCATATTTTAAAATTATAAGTATATGGTTAAAAGTAACCAGCGTAAATTTTTGATCTTAAATTTGGATATTAATTTAAAACTTTTGTATGAATAATACATTTTTAAAATGCTTAACTATCTAAATTATCAAAACATTAAACAAAGTTGTTTTCTCCGACAATTTTTAAAATTACAATAAGAAAGTTGAAAGAAAGCTATATAAAGTAACATAAGAAACTGTCGAATTAATCAAAGATATATAAAGGGTGTAGTTGCAAAAACTCACATTCTCCAAAAAATAACTAAGATATTGGGTCCGCCCTTTTTATTAGTGACTTTGTCAAATTAAAATTATTATTATGAAAAGTCGAAACTGAACGAACGTACCCTATATCTTAGTTAAATTTGGAGAACTTAAGTTTTGTAACTTACATTCGTAGGATCAAAGAATCATACCCATATTGCACTGTATACATAGCTCCCATCTGTTGATTCAGCTGTATTGATTGCTTGCAATTGAAATCTGTAAATTAATATTAGTCTTGATGATCGTTTGTCCTATATAATAAGCGAGTATAACTGCTAATACCAACACTGACACAGCGTTCTGCTTAAGGTAGGCGAATACCCAAAATTCTAAAATTTTTACTATTACTTTAATCTTTTCCAAATTTGGCACAGTGATTAGAGATATAACGAGCAATGGTTTTGAGGCAATTTTTTTTATTTAAATATAATTGATTTATTTTAAACGGTGTTTTTCACCTAAAAAAACGGTTTGCGCCAACACTTCTAGTATAAAAAGTTTTACATTAATTTACCTGAATTTTTTTATAGATGCTATTTCATATATATCTGTGCCATGAACCTCTAACATCCGGTGTAAATATATAAGTTTTTTTTAAAACAATATCCAAGTGTAAGTTAATCGAAAAAAATCCTTTTTTTATGGTTATTTATAACATTTTTCTTAATAACTTCTTTTCTTGTAATTTGTATCTAACTCTGGAGGGTCATTGCATGCATCAGTTCAAAACGAAGAATTTGACACATAATTAATGTTTATAGGATGAAACTTCAATGTGGTAGACTTGTTTGCGTAAACCTCCTTTTTTAGTAGAAAAACACCGTTTAAAATAAATAAATTATATTTATTTCTTTAAAAAATGCCTAAATATTATTATTCATTATATTTGAAATCACTATGCCAAATTTGGAAAAGATTAAAGCAATAGTAAAAGTTTTAGAATTTTGGGTATTCGCCTACCTTAATGCTCCTTCGCAAAAGGGTTTGTTAGGTTGAATTATCGCCGCACTAGGGCTATACGAGGACTTTTGGCGAAGGGCGTAATAATTTAGAATCACAGTTAAGTGACAAGCGGACACCTGCGTAAAATCTTATAAGATTAACGTTGCACAAGTGTATAACGTTATACCTATTTTATGGCGATCTTAAATAACTTGACTAATTAATGGTCACCAAATTTATGATAGCGTCAAGCCTTACATGGATCGCAATAATTCGCTCCTGAAGAACAAATAACTGTCAGGGTTACGTTGTTTTAGTGAATTAAAGATAAAGGGTTCTAATAAAAATAACGTTGCCAGTATAGTTTTCCTGTACAACTACCATCAGTTAGGTTAGGTTAGGTTTTGAATTATCGTCGCACTAGAGCTACACGAGGGCTATTGGCGACGGGCGTCGTATTTTAGACCCACAGTCAGGTGACGAGCCAACATCTGAATAGGCACCCAACGCAACCGTTAAGGGCGACATCGTAAGCAGCGTTAGGACTTTGAAGGATATTTAACGTGCACCACGGGGTATTATTCGTCGGACATTTTTGTCTGCACGGGCCGTTTATAGGTCGGCAGCTATTTTAGCGATGCCCGGACCCGAACCTGGGACCTTCCGCATGCTAAGCGAGTGCTTAACCGACTGGGCTCCTCAACTACCATCAGTGTTGACCTCCACTGCATCTTTGGATCTGGGAATAATAATTTCCGTGGCCTGCTGCCTACGATACAAGTTTGTTATGAATTTTAATAAATTACAATTTAACAGAAATAATTATGACAGGGTCAAATAGGGTAAGAGGGAGAAATCATATTTTACTTTCGATTGGATTTCAAAAGGGTTTAAAAGCAAAATTTTATTTGCATAAAACAAGACTATTAAGATACATTTTTAATGTCTCTTAAATAATATAGAAAACTCATTAAATTCTAGGTATATATTCCTAACTAAGGAATAAGATAACAAAGTTGGTTGAGTTAGACATCCCCCATACACGTAGAGTGAGAAAAATTAAAATAAAAAAAACTATTACAGTTGTTGAATTTATTTAACAGTGTAAGGGTTATATGGCGATAAAAATAATCCGCGTTTGTTAGTCTGCAGAATAAGAGTCCTAAACACCTTGAAGCTGTTCGTCTCAATCAACTGTTCAAGAATATTTGAATACTTACTCAAACATTCATGACTTGGCTACTACCTTTCTGTTTACAATAAAAGCTCTTACATTGTACACAAAGTAACGTTCGCAGCCTTGTCCGTGTGCAGTTTTTGGAAGAGAAAATAAATATTTACATAAATTGTCCAGACATTTTTTTTCATTTTTTTCATTCATCAGTTTATTTTTAATGTAGATAGTAGAAACACATAGTTTTCCATTTTTTTAAAAAAAAGTAGAGACTGACTTTTGAATTCAAAGCACTCACCTCTGTTGTACGATTAGTTCGTTTAAAAAGACAAAAAACTTCATCTTAGTTATGCAATTCCTTAAGCTGTGAGATTTAAAATTTACAAGAAAAAGAAAGACAAATTTTAATTGTTATTGGTCGTAAAGTAGTCTGCACAAAAACCTTGCAATGAGCTTTTTCTGTTTTAGAAAATGTTTAATCCGGCACTGCATGATTTTTGTTCTTTTGCATAGAAAATAGGATTTCATATCTTTTGTTAACCAGATTACTTTGGACATTGAAAAAAAATTCTTCGTTTATTCTTTGCCGCCCAAATCATGATTTATTTGAAAAGTATTAAAAATATCCCAAAATGCGATTTTTTTAAAAAAAGGGATATACTATTTTAAGGCGATTACACATATATACCAGGCATGCTAATGAACATATTAGTGAAGCTGCAGGGTAATTTTAGAATTTCGGTAAAAAAAAATACCGATAAATCTGAAAAATTCATTATATACGGTATAGATCAATTACTCCAAATTTCAGCTAGCATTTTATTGGTTCAAAGTTAAAGAAATTGATTGAAGTAACAATTGAAAGATTGAAATAACAATCAAATACATATTTTAAGTATAAATTTATTTAAATTATCTATAATTTTATTGTTATAATTGAAAAAAATAAATTGCAGTTTTTAAAAACTTATTTTGAAGTGTATACACTTTTAATAAGCAAACTTTCAAATTGTGAGCATTGACATTTCTGATTACTTTTAAATTGACACTCATTTGTGAGCATTTTTAAATATGATGTATTTTTGTACTGCTTCAAAAGTAAATAGATATGTTTAGAACTAGAAATTATTATATTTTGATATTTATATCTTAGATACAAAATATAGAAATTGTTATTGTTATTTCGACAACATTAATTTAATAGAATTTATAGCTTTCTTACAACTGAATATGGCATCGATTACTTTGTCAAAACCCATTGTATAAAAGTAAATTCAATTTAAATGACAAAAATTGCTTATTTTGTAATAATGCAGCTTGTTGCAAAAGATTAATCTAGTCCCTTAATACTTACTTTCACTTGCATAAAGTTTGAAATGGAAAAATATCGACTTTAACTTTGAAATGGGACCCGAATAAAGGGACGTTTTTCAAAAGGAAAACGCGAACTTCAAAAATGTGTTTTTGACGAAAGCGCCGTAAGAATTTTATACAAGATGAAAAGTTTTGCATCTGAGGGATGTTGAAGGTCGAAAGTTTCTAAAATACATAAAATTCAAAGGACTTTAATCTAAAAAGTTTGTGTGCGAAGCAGGAGCTGTTTTTTTTTGTCACCAATTTTGGGAAATTTGTATTTGATAAAGATTTGATTAACATTAAAATATATTGTCTTCGTATTGTATAATAACGAGGCTAAATGTTATAAATGTCAGGAAATTTTTAGTTAAATAAATAATGAAAAAAACTTTGTTTTACTTTGTGTTTGCACTTTGTTTTAACTTTTGTAATTATATTAAATAATGCAGCTGAAGTTTAAAAGTTTATATTATTGATCATTTATTTTTGTACCTTAAACAGTAGGGTGTATCGAAAAAACCAAGTTTTTGATATCAAATTTGCAATAGTGCGGAAAAGTTGCCTTATGTTATTGTTAGTATATGTGCAAAATTTTATTGATCTGAGTTAATATCTTCAGTTGCCTCTCAGACCATTAATTATGCAAAATTCGCTAATTTCAATTTTTTTCTTAAAAATTATGAAATCGGTATCTTTAATTTTAATAGTGCGGAAAAGTTACCTTATATTATTGTTAGTATGTGTGCAAAATTTTGTTGATCTGAGTTAATATCTTTAGTTGCCTCTTGAGACCATTAATTATGCAAAATTCGCTAATTTTATCGTTTTTTCAATATATTTATTAAAAAAATTAAGCAATTGAATTTTTTAATTTTACCAGTGCCGAATAATTGCCATATTACTCCTTAGAGTGTGTGCAATTTTTTATTGATGTTGATTAATTTCTTCAGTTGCCTTTGGGGGCTGCATATCTGGCCAATTTTGCGAATTTTGCATAATTAATGGTCTCAGAGGCAACTGAAGAAACTAATCAACATCAATAAAAATTTGCACACGCTCTAAGGAGTTATATGGCAATTATTCGGCACTGGTAAGTCTTAAAAATTCAATTTCTTAATTTTTTAAAAAAATATATTGAAAAAACGATAAAATTAGCAAATTTTGCATAATTAATAGTCTCAAGAGGCAGCTAAAGATATTAACTCAGATCAACAAAATTTTGCACACATACTATCAATAATATAAGGTAACTTTTCCGCACTAATAAAATTAAAGATGCCGATTTCATAATTTTTAAGAAAACAATTGAAATTAGCGAATTTTGCATAATTAATGGTCTCAGAGGCAACTGAAGATATTAACTCAGATCAATAAAATTTTGCACATATACTAACAATAACATAAGGCAACTTTCCCGCACTATTACAAATTTGATATCAAAAACTTGTTTTTTTCGATACACCCTGTTAAACAGTTCTTCTAATACATAAAAATCGAACGTTATCATTAAAAAGATAGTAATTGCCGAGTTAGAAAAATGCACATTCATCAGAAATATCAATGATCATCAGTAATGAGTATAAATATAATCCGTTTTAATAATTTTATTAATAACCTTTTGTCAAAACTACACTCTTAAAACAAGTGAGCGATTTTAACACAGTCTGAGTTAATTTTCACACTTTTCAGTGTCGAAAATGCACTTCCCCTACAGGAGTGGATTTCACTCTTATTTTGTTAAACCTCCGACCGGATCTCCACCACAGTCCCCTACGGTTTGAAATTTGAACTGCGAACGAGTGATTTTATTTCAGTCTGAATTATTTTTTACTAATTTCCAGTGTCGAAAATGCACTTCTCTTGCAGGAGTGGATTTCACTCTTTTGTTTTAAGAGTGCATAATATATGCTTTTCTATAATCGATATTTGATTTATAAAAGACATAATATTTACCTATGAAGCATAGTTGTAACAAATTATGTAAGCACGTGGTGCAATTATAATTATCCGTTGCAATCATACTTGGTGTGGAATGTCTTTACCCCCAACGTTAGGGACCACGTATCCCTTAATCTAGTTGTATTAGTGCATCCTTCCCAATTTCGCCATTAATCCGTTACTCTCATTAAGAAGTACTTATTGGAAAACTAATCAATATTTCTCCTTCTTGAGGATTGACTTAATTGCATGTCAATCTCGGTAGAGAAGGAATTTGAAATGATGGACATGAGATAAAAAAAAATATTATTTAAAATAGATTAGCTATTTTTAAACTAGAAAATGTTAAGCCTTTTAAGCCTTGCATTTGGAACTTTAAACCCTTTCTTATATATAATAGTTTTTTTTACATTATAATTTTTTAAATGCTAAAGCTTTAACTTACAAAGCAGATAAGTAATTTTTAATTTATTTTTAAATAATTAGTTTAAAGTGTATTATAACATTAATGACACACTTGTGAATACCGTTTGCACTTTCCTTACCGACTAAAAACGTTAAATCCAAGTTCTTAAAATTCGTTTTTCGGTAAACTTAAATTTGTCCAACAAAAATTGCTTAGGACTGTGGTATTTATTTGTGTTAAATTTAGTTATTTCAATAAACTTAAGCAAGAAGCTATTTTCGTAAAGCAACTTTTATTGCCAATCGTCGTTAATATAATCGTACTTATTACAAAGTACAATTTACGAATTTAATTCAAATATACAAGGGTGATATCAATATCAAACTATAAGCCAACTTCTAATTTATTTAAATGAATATATTTTTAAATACAAATACATTGATTACGTTAAAAACATTGTTTTGCTGAAATTTTGGCTGCTGAATACGAAGTTGCTTGCCGAAGGTTAGTTTAAACTATTTTCTAATTGAAATAGAATTTAACCATTTATAAAAACTATAACAATAAATGAAATTCATTAATTCTTTATGGTCGACTTTTTTAGCCACTGTTCTTCCATGCTTTATGCAAATAAAAAAAAGTTTATTCATAAAAATTCATTTAACAATGGCTGTGCGAATAAATTCATTGGAAAAGTTTGAAGGTTCATTTGTCCTTTAACTAATGATTTTGTGCTATCCTCTTCCCCTCCGGCCTTAAGTTTATCATTTCTCTAAAAGCAACTCTTGTTTTACAAGGCGTTCATTTATAATACTTTTTTTGCTAATTTTGAAAGTTTTGTGGAACATTACCTTGTCTTTAATCATGTCGTAGAAATATCTGCCTTGTGCTCTATACTGTCAGAGTTGATGTAGGAGTATAAATCTTGCCTAGGGGTTATTTAATCACTGGGATTCATCACCGAACAAGCTACTAAGAATGGGCATTCGTCAGTATTAGCACCTTGCTTCTGATGACTATGAATCGGGTTAACATGTGATTGGCCCATTGGTCCTGTTGGAAATCTTGGACATTTAAAATAAAATTTCATAAAATATTAAATAAGCGCTTACAGCATTAAAAAATAACCAGTTAAATACTAGTTTGATAATAAAAAATTCAAATTGCTTTTGACTATTGGCATGATTTGCATAACACAAAAAACTTCACAATAGATATTATACCATGCAATAATAATCTCAAACAACCTATAAAAATTGTGTCTGAACTTGCTTGTGAAAGTGATTCGATTATCTATTAAAAGATTATTTCATTATAAATAACGCTTCGTGAATAGAACATTTATTTATTCTGATATCCATATTTATAATGCATTTCTAACCAAAACAACAATAGCTAGAAAATATGATTAAATTTCTTCATTTCCTTTACTAAAAATATTTTCACCAAATGACTATTCAAAAATAGAATATCTTAGATGCAGCAGACATTGTTTGCGGAAATGAAGTCCATATGGATATGAAACAAAGAAATGCAGTTTATAAGACGTAAACAATTCCAGTATTCATCTCACGTCGGCGAGTCAGTGAACTACTTCCCGCCTGTGAGCAAGAACTTAATGCAAAAACTTCGGAGAATTCGGAATCTTTCGAACATTGTCACGTCGCACAGAGGACCTTTTTATGGGTGGTGGGAGGAATATAATAAATCATCTCCATACGCATTCCAAGGGTTAAAGACGTAAAAAGTAATCGAAAGTAACAGGAGCATGTTTAAAGGGTGCAAGCACTATCACCTAGATGAGAGGCAGGCCTGTGGACTGAGTAGTGCGTCCGCCGCCATATTCTAGAACAGAGCTTGACGTTTTGACCCATGATAACTTTGTAAAAGTTATGCAAGATATTTTGGGGTTCAAAGGATATGGTACTTACGTACACGTTGCATTGGATTTCAGAACAACAGCCCAGCCTATCAGAACTTTTTTTTTATGTAATTGAAATCGAAATCTAACAATGGAACAAATTAAGTGGCCATTTTCCGTATTTATTCATTTTGAAGCCCGAATTACAAGAAATAAAAATTAGCACGAGATTTTCTATTCTTACCCCTTCAATTAATACTGAACTACAACACTAATCATTTCTCCAATCGTTAGTATAGTCCTTGATTAAACGTTCATCAAATTACAAATAAATTGTCCATTTACTAAGAATAGACATCGAATAAGTTGTTAACAAAATTTCCCTTACAAGATACACAATTAATTCCGAAAAAAGAAATCTTCGGATAAACATTCCAATCAAACATTATTCAAAGGATGTTGTATAAACCAAACCCTTTTTTTTTTTTCATTTTTTCTATTTTTTTCTAGTTCAATGCTCGCTGAGTGACCTATTTATAACGGTGAACTTTAGAATTCAATTTCGGATTATGGATATAAATTCTAAACAGTATAAAAATATGATGTGTTGTTTTTCTATTAAATGTCCCGCTGTTCGAATATGAAAAGGAATTTAAATATACTTTTTTTTTATGAAATTCGTAAAAAAAGGGTTTCTGCATTTTATGTTTTTCAAATGTGAAAATTGAACTTGTACATTGTTATAGAAACAACCAAAGTGAATGATCTATAACTATAAATGAAAAGAATTATATCTACTTTTTCTGGATCGTTACTTTACCAAGTCAGGGATTTACATTAAACTATTGTGTACAGTAACGATATCTACATCTATATTTAAAAATAATACTAAAAACTAAAAAATGTTGCAAAACGAAGTGATTTAATAGATTAAACTTGTTTGGTGAAATTCTCCAAAACTTTTTTGAAGGAAATTTATTAGTATGCTTCTGAAAAGATTATATTTGAATTTAAAACTTTTGTTTATAAAGAGACTAACGCTTTTTCAATGTGAAATTGGTTTCAAATTCGAGATGTTTTCAAACTGCATTAAGAAACATTTTCTTATCAGTTTTTGATCAGAAATCGGTATTGTATCCATGGCTAACATTTTCAAAATACGATATCTCGTTTTTTATATTATACTGTAATTTCAAAATTAATAATTTCTTTGCACAAAGTCGCAAATAGAATAAATTTTGTAACGGAACATTTTATTTCATCTTATAGGTACGTTTCGTTCTCATCTCTGAAAATGTTTTATTCATAAAATCGTAATAGAATTTTGAATTGTCATATTCCATTTTCAATTTTGGTATAGGAACGTTACCTCAATCGGAATAAAATTTTAGGTGTTTAACAAAAAGCGTAAAAATCTGAATATAAATTGAACCATTTAATAACTATTACATAAATAATTAGATGTTTCGGTTCTATCGCTCGAGGGCAGTAAACTATTTTAAATGCAGTATTCTCCATTTTGAGGTAGGTTTTCGTTGTGGCCGTGGTCGAGTTGCTAGAGGGTTAAATAACCAAGGTCAAACTTTCTATCTTACCACTTTTACCGTATTTCAGATAAAAAAAATGCGACAAATGAGAAAACGCATTTAATTAAAAATTGGATTGGTTTACCAACGTTAATATTCAAGCCGTTGATTAAGTAAAATAAATACCTAAATATTAGTGCTCAACATAGTATTAAATTTCAACGGTATGTTTTCTCGAACAAGACAAACTTCGTATCATCCTATCTGCATCCTAGTGCTGGTTACTTTAGCATTCATTTTGGGGTTTTGTTTTCAGTACGTTCATGTTGAATTTACGCAGGAAAGTGTTTGATTTATAATAAACTTCATTTTGAAATAAAGTCAATTTTTCTAAAACTAGGGAAGTTTTAGTTTTTTACTTAGTTGAATGCATCAATAAAATGGGCATATTTTCATTAAAATTAAATTTTTATTATAAATTTGCTGATCAAATTTTAATAACGGTGTGTAATTATAAATCTGAATATATAATTTAAAGGTTATTATTGAGACAATCATTAGCATAATTTTTATTGTTTCTAATAATATTTATAGTTTAAATTAAGGAGATTAATATTTGGCAACTTGTATTGAGGCAACTTTTGAATAAATCTTTTCAACAGTTTCAGAATTAACTTCATTTATGTATAAGAGAAATACACTTCACTGTCATACAGAAAAAAAATCCAGGAAGATTGTTATTCAAAAGTAAAACTTTTCCATTTGTTTTAAAAACCTTATGTGATTGTTGAATTGACGACAGCCGGAGGCAGCAGTAAAGAATTCGGTATTTTTTTTTTTGTAAGAATGTAATTTTTGTTATGCGTCAATTTATCTTTGAGTTTCAATGAGGTTAGAAGGTTTGTCTCTTTGTGACAAAGGTCCGAGAATGTTTGCAACATAAATTCAATAGGTTTTTTAGGTAAATACTTGTGTATCTTTCAAGTGGGCGAAATCATGGTTTTTTGGCTGCAATAATCTGTTTAGCTTCAAATATCACCATATTTATATTTTTCTCAATTGCAATAAATAACTGGATATTTTGCGCAAAATTTCCCGGCAGCTTTTGTAAAAAAAAATCTGTTTCTTTCAAGTGTTGTTGTTGGTCCTAATCTCACTCTAACGTTAAAAAGAATTACAAATTTTTTTTATGTATATCGTCCATCAATATTTCTACGTTAGAAATAATGAGAGCTAAAATAGTGAAACTGACCGAGTTTCAACTTAATTAAATTTGAAATATATCTCTTAATTTAAGGAAACGCACCAAAAGTTCATTACTCAAACCTGATTAAATATCGCATTTAAAGTTATTATTGTTGGCCACTCTAAACAAGACCGCAATCTGAAACTGCTTATGGAATTCGGAATCAAGTTGAAAACAATAAAGCCCAAGTTTTAGGTAAGGATTTGTAGCTTTTAGTCCATCCAACAGTGGAAATCTGAGTATCGTGAGCTGCAGCTTGAGCTTAGATGATTTGTATGGCTCAATATTTAATTATGAATCATTTGGATGTTTTAATATATCAAAATTAGTTCGAAAACTTTCCCAATTTCAAGTATTTTCACAAGGGATTATTTTAAATTGAATATTTTGCAAAAAAGTAAAAAAAAAAACATGTATTAAAATATAATTTTGATTATCGTAAAGATACCAGAAATAATTTGAAATGTTTGGCTGAATTATTAATGTTGAACGTTGTGGTTTGGAATGGATTGCCTTAAAACGTTGTGATATCTTTAATGTGGTTAAATTGATGATTCCATTTGATAGTTCAAATTACACATTATTTTTTCACCTGAAATATATTTCATCTTTGAAGTAGTAAAGAAAAGAACTTTGGATAATGTAGCATTAAATATTCTTGATATAAATCAGTAGATATTGATTTTTTTATAAAATAGTTTTTATAGTACAGCTGAGGTAAAATATTTAACTGAACTACATCCGATTGGATTTGTTTTCAGTTTTATGATGAATGAACAAAAACTGCAAAAACGAAGGCCATATTGTGTTTTACAAAACCAACATCAAATAATAATTCTTTTTTCATTGTGAATAAACACATTCACCACTTTATTTAAAATTTATAAAATGAACAAAAATTACCTAAAAATGATATAGAGTAACCATTTTCATAAGATAAGCTTCCAGTTTTCCAATAACATTTCCCAATAGCCTCTTTCGTCCATACTTGTTTATTCTATCCACATTCCATGTGAATTGACACGTCTAGAGGTTTTCTTTCCATGCGTGAAATAGAAAATAATGCATCTTGTTATGTTATTCCTACTAACCCTATCTGATTTATTGTAATTCATGAAAGACATGGTACTCTATTCTAACAAACTCAAAAGCTTATCGAAATGTTGGAAGTCAAACGTCATTTATTACTTTACCGAATGAGTTTTATGTACAGATATATTTCCTATGAAATATTAAACTGAACATTCGTAAATATATTATTTAACTTATCGAATACAATTTGTAACTCTAAATAATGTATTTTATGTCGACAGGACTTTTTGAAAATATGTATCTAGGATTAAATGTAATTCAAAATAATAATTTGTGTTTATTTAGACTTAAACTAGTAAAAACATTACAATCACATTTCAACAAAAGATCGCGAATGCAGATGACCAGCAGGAACATGTTTATTATTTCAATTATTAACAATAGTTTCTTTTCAAACAAATGGATTTATTTATTCCAATAATAAACTAAAACAACCCTTTTATATATCTATACTATATATAATTAACAGGTCCGAACGTCTGTTCTTAATCTTTGAGCACTAGGTCATTGTTAGAATGATAAATATGTCTCTGTAGCTGACAGTACAACTTCGATCGATGATAAGCTTTATATTTGCACAGATATGGTACAACTTTTTGGGAAAATCGTACTCAAAAGTTAATAAACGTTAGATTAAAATAAACATAAAAATATATTTATTGACAAATCTTCTGAATTTTAAATGTTATTTAAAAAATATTTATAGATAAAATTGTACAAGAAGTTATTGCTTTATCCCCTCGAGACCCGACATCCATTTAAATGGATGTTTTGTTTTCCGTCCTGCAAAACGATGTTTTTCATCAATAAATTTTAAAAGCATTTTGCATTAAAAGAAGAATAAACTATAATTGTAAATAACTGATACAGCTAGTTTTTCCATTCGAAGCACAAAGAATAAAAATTGTATTTTTAGGGCACAAGACCTCCAATTTCAGGAAAATAACGTGCTTCTCAGCTAGTATTGAACATTTTTTTTCAAAATTACTTGTAAAACATATTTTTTATTATATATTTGTTAAAAAAAAATCTGTAAATTTACTTTATGTTTTCGGGAAAATAAAATATATAATTGCATATGTTTAATAAACCCTTTATATAGTCTATCTTATATTAGTTATGGTGCCTTTGTGAATTCTTTAAACTGAATTTAAATAGGTAACTAACAGCAAATTTTTCTTTTTTAGATACTCTTCAGAAAGCAAATTTCTCTTTTTTCACTGGTAAGTGTTTTTTTTAAAATCATGCTTCATTATTTTTATGTATTTAAAATACTTTTAAAGCGTAATCCAGTCATGATTCATTAAAATGAATAAATACCTTCCACATAAATCTTTACTCAAGTATCATTCCTTGAAAAATAAGACCCATAAAAAACAGTGTTTAAATAATTTATCTTTTTACTTAAAAAAAGTAACAGATTTCTTTACTTAAGAAATCAACTTAAATTTGGTTCGTACCACACAAACAACTGAATAGTATCAAAGGTTTTTTTAAACAAATTGTAAAGCTTTTAGGGACCGGAAACCATGCAAATCTACTTCCATTCAACACAAAAAACCCTCGAAGCCGTCACAAGGGTTTCTTTTGTATGTATAAAATTGCGTTGTTGTCGAAATATATTGAATAAAAATACAGTCAGTTGATGATAGAAATGTTTCTATTAAATGATATGGAAGATATTC
Source organism: Hylyphantes graminicola (assembly GCA_023701765.1). Taxonomy (NCBI): domain Eukaryota; kingdom Metazoa; phylum Arthropoda; class Arachnida; order Araneae; family Linyphiidae; genus Hylyphantes; species Hylyphantes graminicola. The sequence continues at coordinate 25,570,526 of CM043123.1, read as the reverse complement.
ATTCAATTGTTTTATATATAAAAATGAAAATTTAATTTCATTTAACGAATTACCGTTTAAACTTTTATGCCCAACAAATTTCTATCGAACGTTTTTACTCAAAAATCTATTTTGAAAGACATCAAAGAAAATTACGGACGCTGATTACATTATAATTTATCAGCAATAATTTGTATAATAATATATTTATGCGGAATGTTTAAGTATTTACTAGTTTCAAAGATTAATTTTTAGAAATAGTAATAATAAGGATAGAAATAATGATTTCAAATAACATTAAAATTTTTCCAAAAATTACCTGACCCTTTTAAATGATCACATACAACGTTAATTCTGAAATTCAAATTGTCAATGTTATTATATATATACAATATAAATATATTGTTTAACTAATTTCCTGTTAACAAGGTTAAACAAAATTTTTATATTTCGGATAACATTGATAAAATTATAAAAAAGACTTAATTTTAAATAAAGAAATTTTAATGAGTTTTTTTGTCAATTTTATGCTTGGACGTGAAAAAATAATTTTAAAACTCAACTCAAACCTCTGTGGGATGTGGACTGACTAGTAAGGGAATTATAATGAGTAAATCTGGAAACTAACAAATTAAGGGAAAATAAAATTAATAAAAATATTCGAAAAAAATTGTAACGTTATTAAAGATGCAGCTAGATCAATCAAAAAGTTAATATGTTTATTAAATCAAATTTTATGTGCAACATTAAAACAAGAACCAAAATATACGGTTAACATTTTAAAGAAATTGGAAGTCAATTTCTTATAACGTTAACTTTGACCCATTTTACAGTAAGATTAGAAAATGTAGTGATTTAAGACATAATTAAAACATCAATTGGATCTTCACACACACAAATTGATGATGCTCGTTATAACAGCTGTCAGCATTAAATGATAGTTATGCGATGTTGTGGATATACTAATGTCGTTTAATATAACATGCTACTATTATATGTCCCTGCAGTAAATTACCATGCATCTTAATACGCCTCCGAGGAATGTGTTAAGAGGCTTCAACAGCAATATATAATTGGGTTAGAAAGTGATCAGTCAACATATTGTTTGCGTTGTGACAAGACTTGTTATTGATGTCGGGCATCCAAGTATAAATTGAACGGATCCTGTAGTTGCAAGAACAACTTACGAGATATTTACTGTATTTATTCAGTAGTATGTTTCTTATTAATTTTATTTATCAGAAATATACGATATTTTTTAAAACTAAAATTAGGCTTTCCTAAGTGAAGACGCAAATAATTTACGTAGGAGTTGTATTTAACCTTTAACATCGACAATTTCGCAGCGCTCAAGTATTTTCGTGTCTGGATGCAATGAGATTTTATGACCTATTGATTCGACATTTTTTGGGGGACTTAGGTTGCTATTTATGATTGTATAGAGAGAAACTGAGAAGATTGAAAGATAGATATAAAGAAAAAATAAATGAAGAGAGAAATTACGATAATTGTTCCATGTATTGTTCACATATACCACCACTGCTAGATGTTGCTTTTGTAATCATTGTACCATGTACATGTCCGAACAACATGATATAAACATGAAAATTAGAAGCCATAACCAGAAATAATAAAATAAATTTTCTCAATTTCAACCTAAAAGGGAAATAAATTGTTGATAAAAATATGTTTATCTAAAGCATATCAATATAAAACGTCTACCACATAAATAATAAAATATAAGAAAATTTTAAAATACCCGAAATTGAATAATTGTATAATAAAATGCAATGGCGACATGTAAAAGTTAAAAAATTTATTTGAAAATAAAAAAATAACTTTAACTTTCACTTCTTGTTTCTATATTGCAGACATAAAATAAAATGTCTCAATTATAAGCCTAACAAGAAATTTTCAAATTCCTTGGTGAATTGAAAAACACTTTTTAAACCCTCCTTTAAAGTCTATCTTTTAAGAAATCTCGCACTTGCATTGTATCGTCCCCGCAAGTTATTGGAATGTACAATGTATCTCTTGAAGTGTATCCCATTGTCACAGTACAAAATGTTGCAATGAAAAAAAAAGCACGTAACTTGCCATGCGCAACAAAAAAATTATTACGAGTCATTTCACGCAAGAAAAAGAGAGTCAAACAAAATGTAGTCACTTTTAACGGTGGAAGTTTTTTTTTTTATGAAGCGCATTTTCTCGCATTTCTTCTCGGTATCTAGATAAAGATCTAGAGAAAAAATAGAAAACTAATTATTTTTTACTCTACAATGCTGGGATAAAATTTGAATGAGTTTCTCTTTTCTCTGCGAAATCAGATTCTTTTACGATAAATATGCCCCAATGGTTTTTAGTCATATCGTTTTTGCGTCGCCATTTGTTTGACGTTATTATATTTGTTTGACAAATAAAACTATTTGACAACTTAATTGTATTTTATTCCAGAATAAAGGCCATTTTTTTTCTTAAAATGTTGTAAAAGTGAAACTAGTTTCCTCCAGGCCATACGGTTATTGAAAAAATATTTTTTTAGAAACTTGTTGGTTGGAAAGAAAGTTTGTTGGACAATACATTTCTTTCGATCAATTTTTTCTGGTTATGATTTATAGATACAATGTATTAACTTATTTAGACAATGTTTAAATAGTTTAAATTCAATTAATAATTTTTATATCATAATTATAAAAATAGTACTCATTGTACATATTATCTCTATATAATATAAAATTGTAATTGTCGTACGCTTGAAAGCCACGTGACGTACACGGCTTCAGCCAATCAGAAACGCTGAAAGTAAGTGTGGTGGTGTGCTTTATTTGTGCTATGGCTGCTTCAGGTTGCGTCCCGTGGCTTTGGTAGAGATCGTTGCTTAGCGCTAGAGCTACGTGATGCCCTGGAGCAGTTCCACGGAAACTAGCTTATTTTTCAACTGTTGGCATCGGTCTTGAGTTTCCGGCCATGGATCGTAAACAGAGACATAACATAGAGTGGACTGCGCATTCATAGTAAGGCAGCTTAGGGATGGAAAACCAAAACCGGTTTTCAAAAAAACGGTGGTCCCGGTTTTGACTGAAAACCGGTGTTTTTGTATAGGCCCTTCGGAACCGAAAACCGTTTTTTTTATTGAAAAACCGATGGAAAATGGAAAACCGGTTTTTTCTAAAAAACCGCCATCCCTTGCAGATTAGCATTATGTCCTAAACATCATAAATCGCCAAGAGGGGAAAGGTTGCTACATATGGCAACTTAACGCTACCGTTTCGTTACGAACTATTCCAAATGATCGCAAGACCTGAATATCAGCTAGCAAACCAATTTGGAGACTACCATCAATTCCAAGTCACGTGGGTTTCTACCAATCACGGCAGCTTGAATTTTTTTTAATGTTTTTGCAGACGACTTTTTGAGCATTGTTGGTATTTTTCTCTTTTGGCTTTTATAATAAATATTTAATTACATTCTTTTAACCTCTGAGCATGTTAACAATCGTGAATGTTGTACTCTTAATTCAGTAACGTTTTGTGCAAGATGCCAAATGCTTGTGAATTCCTAATTGTAAAGAGGGGCATAAAAAAAGGATTAGTCACAATTTCACGGGTAAAATTTATTTAGTTCTGCATACTTTTAGCAATTGTGTGTTCTTCATAAACTATAATTTCTATCAAGGGAATTTATTTTAAAAGCTCTTTTATACTGAAGAATCATATTCATGATTAAATCAACGTTGTTAGAACTCTAATTATAATAAATATTTTGGGCCAAGTCAATTAAATTAATGGTCTGAACATTGACAGCTTAGAAGTAGGATATTTTTTTTGCAATTTGGTCAAAACGAAACCTGTTTTTGCAATCGTAGTTTTTGAGTTAATTATATTTAAAAAGTAGAGCATTTGCTGAATTTGGAATATATTGATGTGTTTTAGGAAGTTGATTTATTCCAGGTGAAATAAAGGAAGAAGCAATATTTCAAAAAAAATATATATATTTGATTTTTTTTTAATCGGACCGTTAGAACGAAAGTTATAGAGACGGCAGAAAATATTCACCATGTCAATAACCAACTTATATTACAGCAACACTCTACATAAACCTACTAATGCTCTTTTAAATTAATTTTTAATAAAGAGTCCACATTCAATTGTTCAAGTAATCTTAAATAGACGCACAAAATCAAAGAAATAATCTAATATCTATTAAGAGGATCTTAAAATACTAGCGATTCATCCTTGCTCCTTTCCAAGCTTCTTAATCATAACATTAGATTGTCGGCCTCTGTGTTCAGGTCGTTGTGGAAAAACTCGCCAAATGGTAAACTCGCCATAGATGCGAGCCAAACGCGACACAGTCATGTGACTGTGTAAGTTAGATGTTTAGGACACTTTAGGTTTGCCAATGCGCAGTCCACTCTATGTTATGTCTCTGATCGTAAAAACCATAGAGTTAGGAAATAGAATAGAGCGGTCTATATGTATGTGTGCAATAACGCACAAAAGAAGCAGGCTAGAGCGGTGCATCTTGGGATACTCAGTGGCAGTTTCCATAGTTTCGGCTACTGTGTTATGCGCGGTAGCTGAAAAAACTGTTAAAGTGGTGCATCTTGGGATACCTCAGTGCCGGTTTGTTATGAGCAGTAGCTCGAAAAACCAGACGGCCCTGCTTCCATAAATTTGAACTGATAGACCCAGAGACATTAAATAGAATGGACTGCGCTTCAATAGTAAAACAGCTTAGGGAAGGGAAAATGAAATAGGTTTTTTGAAAAACTGGTGTTTTGGCCCCGGTTTTGACAGAAAAAAACGTTTTATGAGGCCGGTCTGAACCGGAAATCGGTTTTTTTAGGAAAAAAACCACCATCCCTTGCAAATTAGCATTATGTCTTAAACATCACAAATCGCCAAGAGACGAAAGGTTGCTATATATGGCAACTTAAAGCTACCGTTTCGTTACGAACTATTTCAAATTGTCGCCAGACCTGCATATCAGCTGGCAAGCCGAAGTGGTAACTTGCATCTGTTTCCAAGTCACGTGGGTTTCTACCAATCACAGCCGCTTGGTGTTTTTTTAATGTTTTTGCAAACGATTTTTGCGCATAGTTCTTATTTTTCTCTTCTGGTTTTTATAAGAAATATTTAATTATATTCTTTTAATCTCTGAGCATGTTAACAATCGTGAATGTTATACTCTTAATTCAGTAACGTTTCGTGCAATATGCTAAATGCTTGAGCAATTCCTAATTGTAAAGAGAGGTATATATATTTTAAAAAGGATTTGTTACACTTCACTGGTAAAATTAGTTCTGCATACTTTTAGTAATTGTGTTCTTTATAAACTATACTTCTATCGAGGGAATTTATTCTAAAAGCTCTTTTATACTGAAGAATAATATTCATGATTAAGTCAGCGTTGTTAGAATTATAATTATAATTAATCTTTTGGGCCAAGTCAGTTAAATTAATGGTCTGAAAATTGACAGCTAAGAAGTAGAATATTTTTGGTACAATTTGGTAAAAAATAACCTGTTTTTGCAATCGTAGTTTTTGAGTTCTTTTTAAATAAAAAGTTGAATATTCATTGAATTTGGAATATATTGATGAGTTTTAGAAAGCTGGTTTATTCCAGGTGAAATAAAGAAAAAAGCACTATTTCAAAAAGACCGATTTGAATTTCTTTTTTCAAATCGGACCATTAGAACGAAAGTTATAGAGACGGCTGAAAATATTCACCATGTCAATCATCAACTTATATTACAGCAACACTCTACAAAAACCTACTTAATGTTCTTTCAAATTAATTTTTAATAAAGAGTCCACGTAATCCAATTCTTCAAGTAATCTTAAATAGACGTACAAAAGCAAAGGAATAATCTGATATCCAGGGCCCGACTTATGGGCCCAGGGCTCGAGCAAATTCGGGGCCCCGAAGCATATATCGATAAAATATTTGCGTGTATTTTCCTATCTTACACTGTTCAAAAAAATAGCCGAGGTAATTAGAATGGAAAGCATGCTTAATTCCCCCCCCCCTCCCTCCCAAAAAAAAAATTATTATTATCTTTTGTGAATTAATCAATTCAGAGTTTAAGCACAGTTTCATAGTAAACTTTTGTTCGTGAATTTATTATTTTTTTGTTTACTCCAGAATAAAAATTGTGGGGCAAATGTATTGATCATAAATGATAAAAGTCCATGCAGAAAATTTGAGGGACCCCTTTAAGGGGGCCCTGGGCACGTGCCCCATTTGCCCTGCCGGAAATCAGGTCCTTCTGAATAATAAGAATATCTAAAAAAAACTAGCGATTCATCCTCATCACCTTTCCAAGCTTCTTTATCATAAAATTAGATTGTCGGCCTCATGTGTTCAGGTCGTTGTGGAAAAACTCGCCAAAAGGTAAACTCGCCATACATGCGAGCCAAACGCTACACAGTCATGTGACTGTGTAATTTAGATTATGAGGACACTTTAGGTTTGCAATGCGCAGTCCACTCTATTCAATGTCTCTGGATAGACCCCTCTGCTCCTCCTTCCTAACTCTATGGTAAAAACAGCCGAAGCCGATGTATCTACCCTTTTCCGTATTTCGCACTCTCCAAGCTGGTCGGGTCCTTTTAACTAAAATATCTTCCTGATTGTTCTACTTAATTTTTGCATTGGGAAATAAAAATATTGAATTAGTAAACATTGAATAAATCACCAATTCAGTTCAAATGTTTATGGGGAAGATTAAACGCACTGAGCTAAAGTTGGTAACTAAATAAGCTTAAGAGTGTGACGTTATCGCATCGACCAATCAAATCGTTTTTCACTGAGGATGAATAAGTTATGTTTAATGAGCAGGAAGCGTGCTTTATTCAATGCAGATTGTATAGTGAGTATTCCTGCATTGGCAGTACACACTTATTAGTCTTGAATGTTTGTTTGCGGAGCAAAATAAAGATGAATTGCGTATCAATTCTAGGGGGTTGGAGAGCGGTAGCGAGCAGGTGGCGAAGTCCTCTGCCGGCCGCGAAGCAGCTAATGGAATTGCGCAGCGATTCCGGGGGTTGGCGAGCGATAGCGAGCAGGGGGCGGAGCCCCCTAGTTTAATTATAATAATTCTAAAACAATTCTGTAAAAGATCTACTTTAAATAAAAAAGAGTTTTAAAAAGGCTTGACTGACGCAAAAAAGTAATAAAATAATTGACAAAATATGATGAACAATTATTTGAAAGAATTATAATAAATATAGTATTTTATGCTTTCTTATGAAAACACACTATAAAATTCCCAATGTTACTACCACAATTCAATTATTGCCAAGTATTAATACAAAAATAATAGATAAATATGCGTACAGACTATTTCAGAATAGTAATATATTTTATATTGCATTGAACTTTCCTAGAAGGCATATGCGAGTACTTTTTTGAATTTTTATACAGTTTAGGATATTCGTTCTCACTCGAATTTATGTTGACAGACTTGAAATACACTGGAAAGGCAACGCTTTGGCGGCCTACGGTCGAATTCACAGACTAGCTGAGTTGGTAAAATAAAATTATAAGCGGTATTTTCATCCATAATTAGTTTTATGTTGACATCAACGCTAATAAACATGTTTTTATTGTTGGGCCAAAGTTTAAAAAAATAGAAATTTGCTTAAAAATAAATTTTAGATACATAAAATAAGACTTAGGTATAAAAATTCTAAGTAGATTTCACTGAAAATGTGTATTGTGACCTCAAGTTACAGCTTTGGAAAAGCAACTTTGAAATTTATTTTCTAAGCCACTATTTTTCACCGACCCCTTCGATCGATGCCCCCTCATAACAACTCTCACAAATCATTTTCCCCATATTACAAAAATTAGTATAATTTATTCCATATAAGTTATTATCGTCATAAAGTATTGCATTAAAATACTTAAAAAAAGAATGTGAAATATGATATAAGTAGCGAGAGAAATGCCATAGGAAATCTATAAATATTGATTTTTTGTAAGTGAATCTATTTTGCGACAATATCAATTGAACATTTTAGTTTTAACATTTAAAAAATCTTACCTATGGAATCTGTTGATTTTATACAAAAGTTTTGAACCTAGTTTTAGACACATTTTAAGATATTTGTTTACTAATATTTTGGACGAGTTTTATTTATTTTGTAAAAAAAAAAAACTAAGATCAACCAAAAACATATAGCATAACTTTTTTCAAATGTATCCACAAAACATAAGAAAAAGTTGCTAAATATATACACTATTTTTTTTAAACGAAACTAGACTATTTATCATAGAGCCAAAACGTGAAACAATTTTATTTTTTCACTTTGAGTTGTGGGAATAAACAGCACAAATATATTATAAAGAGGAAATTTTCTACATTCTACTGAGTCATTCCATTATTAGAAATATCCATTGACATATTAACTTTGTACAGACAAGTTTTGAGATTGCTCAGACCTTTTTTCACAATGCATTCGAATAGTATTTAAATATAAAAGATAAACAGATGGGTACACACTCTAGCTAATAGAGAAATCCTTGAATCCTTTGTCTCCTATAGATAGAAACTACCATTTTCTTAGAACGGTATCGCTCATTTCGAAGTTTCAGCTCATTTCGCAAGATGGACTTAACAAATAACTTCGTAATCAAGAAGCCATCGGACTAAATAAACAACAGATATATATTAAGAATTACGTGGATTCATTAGGATCGTCTCTGCTTGAAATAGTTTTCCAAATAAGCTTTTGTAAGAGTTAGAAAGTGCTGTAATTATACATGAAAGCAAGAAAATACTAGTAAATGTATTCCAAGAAAATGACAGTCAGTATTTTTAAACGTAATATTAAGAAGTGTTTAGATGCTGGTTAATTAGGGTTTATTGTTGCGAAATATTAAAAATATAAGACTATTTTAAGGTTCAAAAGAAAGAAAATAGGTTTTAAGTTTAAGCATTTAAGTCTAGTACATTTTTATAAGGAAAAAAAAAACAAATATAGGGACAGTTTCCATTAACAAAATTACTTAATTTTGATTTCAAATACATATATTTTGACGATTTTCATTGAAAAAACAACCATACAGCTGCATTAAAAACGAATTGTGAAATGGGCACCAACTACTTAATGGAAATTTCTATCAAACTTTGAAGAGAAGTTGTTGAAAATCATTTTAAAGTCCATGTTTATAATAACATGATATATACTTCAGCAATGAAAGTGTATAAACATCGGTTCTTGAGCATTTCACTTGAATTATTCATGTAACATTGATTTCATAGAATATAACATTTACTTCAAGTGATTGAAAAATCCCTAAAGCTTTTGTGAGTTTTTATTGAGTTAAAGAAATTGTTTTTTAAAATTTTCAAACTTAACGAATTGTGATTGGGAGAACATAGTTCCAAGAATAACTGAATATTATATTGAATTAGGATTTTTCCTTGTTTAAAATATTGGAAAAACTTGTTTCAGATCTATTGGTCCCTGAAATATTTGAAGTAAATCCAATCACAAAATTTTTTTGGTGTGGACTTTATTATAAATCGGTTTAATAGTAAAGAAAAAAAAATAATTCACGTCAATTCACTTGAGCTAGCAGATCAAAGTTAATTTGATTTCTTATATAATAGAATTATAATTTCAAAATTATCGTCTTAAAATATTTTGTTTACATTTAAAATATAAATAAAGTTACCTAAGACTATTGATTTGTACAGGGTGGCCCAAAAGTAGCCATACATTTAGTTTTGTATGCAGTCATTTATACAGCAACAGTTATTTTTCGAAAGCATGCCTGGTAGTTCAGTCAGTTTCAGCGCATTATCTCACAGCACTGTTATTAGGATCGGCAACAAGAAGGCCTTGTAACTGAGCGGTACGGATTAAGGCTCAGCTGGTCTATCAGGCGTTGTTACGTTGATCTAGGGATAATCAGCTCCCGAGACGCTTGTCGAGTGGACTTCGTTTTATGTTTATGAATGTTATGCTTCACACTGTCTCTGCATTTTCATACTCTCAGATGGTCCTAAGGATACACCGTCAGTGCTCTTCACTCAGATTCCCAGCAAGCACAAATTTTCCAACAGTACAAATCATTTTATGGGACAGCTGACGGATGGCGAGATTCGAAATTTTATACTCTGGAAGCATTATTTGCTTATTCCTCTAGCATCAAATAAATATCTCAAAGCTAACTCAAAACTAAACCAAACGAAGTCCACGTATCTCTCTACTCTTTTTATAAGATACGCTGTAGTGCGTTTTTATTTTTAGCCAACCAGCAAAACTAAGCACGACTAAGTCAAATACCTATTCCAAATAACTCAAAGTTATTACCAATGGCATATCATTAAGGGGTCCGATACCTCAGACAATTTTTCTTATTATTTTTGTACTTGCCTTGCCTTGCGACTCGTCACGCCTTATAGGCGCATGAGGCCGCAATTGAAGAAATCCAGTTCCTCCGGTTCAGTGCGGCCTCCCTGGCAACTGCCCAGCTTGGCCAACCAAGATGGTCTCGCTCCTTCATTTTTTTTTGTACTTACACATTCCTAAATTTTTTCACTTGTTAAGCATGCATTAAAACACAATTCAGCTATTAAAATTTGATATAAGTCTGTTGTAGTTTTTTTAATTTAATTTTTGTTAAATTTGTAACAATTTTCAAATCCTTACTCCATTTTTTTATTTTTCAATATTTTTAAGCACAAATCTTTATCCAACCAAAGTATGCATTTATATTTCGATTAAAATGAAAAACTTTTCAAAAAAAATAATTGTAGCAATTTTGCCAAAAAAATACAGGAAAAAGGAAATTTCAACTTCAAGAATTTTTTTAAAAATTTGTGTGACATATCAAAAATCCAAATGCATACTTCTGTTTAAAATATATTCAATTGTCTATGAAAGAAAAAAATATTAATATACTTATAATATTAAAAAAGTCTTAGCATTTTTAATTATCTTATTATTGAAAAAACGCGAACAGAGATATGAGCGTTTAAAGTTCACATTTAGTGGTACATTTAGGGGAGTGTGTCTTATTCAAAAATTCATAACTTAAAAACTAAGAGTATTTTTTATAGCGGTTTCTTTTAAAATGTTAAGAAATATCCAAACATTATTAAAAAAATATTTGGATTTTTTTCGCGATTTTGATATATCGGACCTCCTTAACTGTTAGGATACTTTTGGGCCACCCTGTATTTTGTCTTTGTAATGCCTTTAAATATAAAAGCGAACTATTTTAGAAATTATATTAAAAGTTACGATATTATACTCAAGTTCTTAAATGATGCAAGGAAAAATTTCAATATCAGGAAAAAATATTTATAATAATGACTTAAACAATTAAGCGTTTATTAAAATTTTTTTAGATAACAATTGAGTTAGCCCTAAAAAGTGTGTAAAAAAATACTTATTTTGTGTGTGAACGTTTTATGCACAGCACGAAATAACTAATTAAAAAATATGCCTTTTAAAATCAAATTACAGCTTTACACAAATAATTTTAATACCTGCTTTCCAAACAAATTATGTTACAATCTTATTTTTTTTAAGGTTAATTTAATTAGATTATGTTCGAGATTAATTATATTATGTTTAAGATATTTCTCATTTTTTTAATTAAAAAGTATTTAATATGCTAATAAAAAAGACATTTGGCGAGAAAAATATTGCATTTTAATTAATGTAACAAATATTTTTCTAAGAATTTTTGTTTCATATTAATTTTAAGATGTTAACGATGAAAACTAATTAAATGCTCAGCATTGTATTAAATTTTTAATAATGCTTAAAAGAATTTAGATTAATGAGGGAGGTATTGAGTGTGAAAAAATAGGTGATCTAAAATTATAAACTAAACTATTTTTCTAGGGGAAAAGATTCGCATTAATTTTACTTGGGTAATAATCATACAAGTTAATTAGCTTCATGCGAGCTATTAACGAACTGCTTCGTAATTTTGGACCGCGGTACACCCGAGTGACAGACATCTTAGCCAGCAATCAACAAACGTAAAGATGATATTCTACGCTGCCTGAGGACATTGGAATAAGATAGATTTAACGTGCAAAATGGTGCCTTTATGATTTTTTTTCGTTCTTGGTTATCAAGCCTACTATTATGCTGGAGTGACAAAAAAAGAAAACGAACTATTAAAAAAAAAAAACTACTGTGCGTGCCGTTAGGTGAGGTTTATATGGAATGGAATGCATGAATCTAAATTGCGGTCTCGGTCCTTTGATGGCGAACGTATAACGTGTTGTGAAGAAGGTTTTTTTGCCGCTTATTATTATTGACCAAAAAAAATAATATAATATACTGGGTGATTTATTTTTTTTTTTTTTTTTCGTTTTATAAATTCAAAAAATAAAAAAAAAAATTAATAAATAAAAACATGAATTTTAATATTTTTTAAAACTTTCGTTACGACATGTGCCTTAGGGAGTATTGAACAACAATGAAAGACAAGAAATCTATTGAAATCTGCTAGAAAGCGATTAAATGAAGTTGTAAACACGAACAACGAGTTATGTTGAACCTGTTTATTTTTAAAGGAAAAAACCTTGTTCGTGAAAGAACGCTTACCACATACTAGATTTTTTTTTTACAATTTCGCTTCTGTTTTGTTTGAGGGCTTTAAGGTATGTGTTTAACGATATGTACACAAAGTAATTTACAGGCAGAGGAGAAGAAAGGAATTAAAAAGAAATTAAAATGCAAAAAAAGTTTTACAGTGTGCTTCTCGCTCCCTTAATAATGGGGAAACAAGTTCGAGGCAAAATATTTTTTTTTATGAACGAGTCGAAGGCCATTGTGACAGAGTGTGAAAGTGTGATCTGCTACCAACGAGTAAATTGTGTTTTTTTTCAGTTTTTTTTTTAAAAACTGAAAAAAACACACAATTTACTAATCATATCATATTATAATCACATCGTTTTAACAATTTACTCGTCACAACTACACAAGTTTTTTAAAAAAAAAAAAACTCAATCAATATTTCTCCGTAATTTTCAACTACGATTGCATGTTTTCCAAGTTAGATATTGTAAAGAAATACAAATGTTACCAATGTGAGGTATAAAATATAACAAATGCATCAATTAAAAAAAAGTTGAATAACTTTGCATTTTTCTGGTTAGGCTAGTTTGAATTATCGTCGCACTAAATCTACACGATTACCTTCATTCTGCTTCTCTACATGGCTAAACATTGTGTAAGAAGCAGAATATAATTTCTATTACGTTAGGTTTGAATTATCGTCACACTAGAGCTACACGAAGGCTATTGGCGACGGGCGTCGTATTTTAGAACCATAGTCAAGTGACGAGTCAACGCCTGAATAGGCACCCAACGCAACAGTTAAGGGCGACATATATATAATTTCTATAAACATATGAAACCTAATATAAAGCTAAGGAAGCTGAAAGCCTAATAAATATTTTAGAGACTTCCAAATGGAAGATTCTGCTTGCATGTTGTGAATTTTAAAATATATTGCAAAAGGAGTGATAAAAAAAAATCTGTATTTAACATTTAATAATGCAAATTGAGAGTCGAGAGACTGTGCCGAAATCTAATTTTTTCGAAAAGCATTTTATGTAAGTTCATTTTCTCTATATGCTTCTTTAAACTCTTATCAACGGAATATTTGAAGTACGAAATAATTCTGATTGTTTTTGAGTAAGATAACGTAATTAAGGTAATTACGTAATTTAGGTAATAACGTTATCTTTTAAATTAATTGATACAATTTAAGGTTTGTGTGAAATGAAATGAGTTTGGTTTTAGAAACGAAAAGATTTGTAAATTTTAAATATTTGCAAACATTCTGCACGAAAATTCACCTAGGGAATTATGCAAAAAATAAAGGTTTAACAAAAATAATAGATAAGTAATGCAGAGGATTTAGGGTACACTTATTAGAATTTCGTTATCTCTTTCAAAATATAAAGCATATAATAAAATTCTGTAATGCTCACTTATTAGATGGAAATCGTTATCTTTTCTTCTTTACTTAAACACTGAATAAAATTTCATTACCAGAATGAAAATTTTTAATTAAAAAATATTATTTTATAGCATTAATATTCATAGAAGTAATAACTTATGTAAGAGTAAAAATTTAATTTTATAAAATAATTATTTTTAAAACTGAAGATTGAGTAAAATATGTTCGTAAAACGATAAAAGAATAATAAGATAAATAAGTGGAGTAATCGTATAAAAATCCCTATAGAAAATATTAATTTACTATATGAAGATACTTATTAAAAAATAACACCAAATCCGTGATACATTTTTATTCATAAAATACCACATGAAATAAAAAGGCAGAAAAAGTGTTGTGAATAGATGCAATTCTAAATTTTTGAATGAAATCCTTAAATTTTAAATAAAAACTTTATAAAATTTCAGTTAAAAGAGTAACTTCTTAAAAGTTATATATTTCAAAAATATGTTAAAATAAAAGGAAATTGACTTGAAGATTGCAGAGTTAGAAAATAATCGTAATCAACGCCACAATTAACCCCTTCAATATATATTTTGAAATGAGCTAATACTTTTATGAATTGTTGCGTAATTTAACAAATCAAAATACAGCTATTATTACAACACTTCAAAAGTTGACAATGTTTCAAATAATTAAAATATTTTATAATTTTCAAAAATCGCACGAGTTATTTTGAAAACACAATATCAAAGTTATAATGATTTTAATCTCAACTCCAACAATTAATAGAAAGAAGGACCGATATATAGAATAAGGATTGCGCATAGTTATAAATGTGAGTACCTTAGTAAACATTATAATAGGAATTAAAAAATTATCTAAGCATCTTTTATACATGAATCGAACTAATAGTTTTGCGTTTGTGTGATTTGCTATCAACTTAATTAGTATGTATAAAGCAGTATAAAAAAAGTCTAAATAGTTTGATTTACAGAATTGAAATTAACTTAATTTCACTCTGCAGTTAATTTATTCAAAGTAATAGCAAATAAATCCAGTTTCATTCACTATTTGATTTTAAATATTTTTTTTTGAATTAATGCAACAATAATGAAGTTTGTTGGCTATAAAATTTGTCCATTATGAAAAAAAGAGGAGTTTGTAAATGTGCACACTTAGCCATTAAGTGGGAAATAAATTACATCACTTACTCCTTATCGTTGCGACTGTAAAGAACTAAATTCAAAGTACACATTAAAGATTCATTAATGCTTCAATAAGTTACACATAAATTGTCTCGTCAAATAGAACATTTAACAATATCAAAGAATTATAGTTTACAAAAAAAATTAACATATAATTGGAGGTTAAAACCTTCAAAATAGTCTGAGATATTTTCTGTAGTGAACTCTTAATTTAGACAACCTGAAAAAATATTTAAACTGTTTGTTGATGGATTTTACAACGCATTTTACGTAATTGTTTTGCAAATGGATTCAAATAAGATGTGCAAATGATTCATTACTTGAACAAGCTTTTATTTTGCATTTTCCCGCTGGTAATCGAAGTAAAATGGTGAGTTCTCTATATATTTACTTATTCGCATCCTATGAAAATAAACGTAGAAAAGTAACCCTTCTACCATGTTCATTTAATGGAAGAAGTGTGTCTCACTGCTAATAATTATTGAGCTCTACATGTGAATAACAAAGATTAAAATGCGATCTTATGCATTTCGGTGGATACATGAATGCATAATTCTTGATAAAAATTAACGTTGCATATCGACGTTAAGGTAAAATGAGAGTTTCAGGTTGAAAAGTTTCACAGATAACACTGTTTTTCATTAAAATTTAAAAACCATAAGTAAAAAAAGATGCCCAGTTGGTATGCCTTTAGACGTAATGCTATCGGATAAGGTCAAGCATCTTTTGACCTCGTATAAATTCTTGATTATCCACAGTGTTTCCCGATACATAGAAAATGCCACCGAGTATACTGGGAAACCTTTTTAAACTGTGGAGTTCAAAGTCCTAATACGGTGTACGATGTCGCGAAGAAGGTGTGGAGTGCCAAACAACTGAGTGAGGTATCGGCTCGTCACTTGAATTTGGTTGCATTGAATGCTATAACCTTCGGGTAGCTCCGATGCGACGTTAATTCAACCAAACTGAAAAAAAAAAATAGTGAAAATTTCACGAACAACGTTTGTTTATACGTAAATTATCGTTGAGTTCAAACACAAACGGTGAAATAATTTGTTTAATGACAAAAATAGTATGCAGAGAGCCAAATGTAATCCAACAGTTAAATAAGTTTTCATTGTACAAACGGAAAAGTCATTTAACCTTTGAATAAAACTTTCGCTTAGGTAAATTACTGTTATAATTACGTTTCCAATTAGACAACTTAGATTGTAATTGCAGAAAACACTTTCAATCTTTATTTCTAGAATAGTAAAAAATATACAAAAGATATTTTCTACCCATTACATCCTCCGACAGAAAATGCGTGCTGGACTGTACTGAACAACTTCATTACATAAAAAAAAAATCAATGAACTATTGTATGTTTTTTCCTACTAAGTATTTCGTCATACTCTTCAGCTATTGTAGTTCAGTCAATACTTTTCCCAGGAAAACACAATCTCATTTATTGTGTATTAGAAATGTGGGGAACCAGTAACAGGCAATATTACGGGGTCTTTATGTAGCGTGCCACGCTTCCGCTTCTCTTTTATTCTGCGCAGTATGCAGTCTAGTGATCTACAGATGCATCTTTCATTGAATCGAGTGACATTTTTTTTGTTCTTTTAGGAACATATTATTTCCTGCTTAACAGAAAATCAAAGATGCATTTAATTGTAAAAGTTTATTCAGAATGAATTTTGTTTGAAATTAGGTTCAACAAATGATATTTGTTGTACCATTACTTAATTACCAAATGCACGCATCACATAACCTTTTTGCTTCGTTATGAATTACCATTGAGAAATTTTATGTTGATTAACCCTTTGAGGGATAAGCAAATTGGATGAAGAGTAAACTTATTTCACAGCACGAGTTTAAAATATAAAAATTCTTCTGAAAATGCAATTTCTTTACATTTTATAAAACTGTATTTACATAGCAAATAATAAATGAATCATCCATACTTTAAATTTAATTAAATTTGAAAAATTATCAATTTTATAAGTCATGTGTTCCTGGAAAATATGTCATTCTTGTGTCGAGTTTATGCGTCTGTATCCCTCAGAGGGTTTTAATACAATAGTTAGCAATATGCGCTAAAAGTATTTATTTAAATTTCAGGTGAATAATCAGTATTAAAGCACTTGTAACCCAGAATTTCTCAAAACTTTATAAAGTATGCACAGATTAAATTTTAAATGTTTCACAATTTGCGTTTACAGATACACAAATTCTTAACTAAATAGTATTATTTGAGACAGCTCATAATTGTTAAATAAACTTCAGGCAAAAAAAATATATAAACAAGAGGTAATTTAATCCACTAATATTATAATAAGACATTAAAGGAAACAGGTGGCGTGTCATCCTAGATTTTTTTTACTTTACAGGAACATATATCTAGCTTTTATGAGAAGGTAAAGGTGATCCAAAAGAACGCTGATGTACATGTTGGGAACTTCTGAACATCAAACTCATATTTGTGATGTCCTTCTTTGAATTTTAAATCAAACCAGTCTAAAAAAAACGAGAGTCAACAATCCAAAAGACGTGTTGTGGTAGGAAAAAGAACTAAATTTGCGAAACAAAAAAAAATCAGCATGAAAATTTCTATTCTTCACGGTTTTCAGGTGTATATTTGTCACTTTTTAGGTTAACAAAGTGGTAGCTTCACGTTTTAGTAAAAATGAGTTATACATAGTGTTCACATAAGAAAAAATGCAAATCTAAAAGATATTAATGAATTGATGCTAGTTATTTTGCATCAATTGAGGGAATTTTATAACAATAAAGCGTAGGAAAATACCGTAAACAAGGCGAGAGACACTGTTGGTGAGGTTAAGGTCCAATGTCTCAAATGAATCCATAATTGCCCTTTCTGCTTAGGGGTTTAACTTGACAACTAATCTTATTAGCAGTTCATTTTATTAGCACTCGAGTCTCAAGATTTAAAATTACGTAATTGTACTTTAAATATGAATAAACGTAATTGGTACCAAACTTTAGTACCTTGCGTTTGAGTTTAAAAACAAACGTAAGCAATTAGTATGTTTTTCTCCTCTAAAAATGTTTTTAGTCGATAGTTTGAGATATTAACAAAGAATTGATAAAAAAATTGTGTCAAAAAATTAACATATAATTGGAGGCCAAAAGCTTCAAAATGGTCTAAGATATTTACTGTAGTTTACTCTTAATTTAGACAACCCTAAAATATTTAAACTATTTGTTGATGGATTCTACAAAACATTTTACTTAATTAAGGATAATTGTTTTGTAAATGGATTCAAATAAGATATGCAAGTGATTCATTACTTGAACAAGTTTTTAAATTGTTTTCCCCCGCTTGTAATCGAAACAAAATGTGGAGTTCTTTATATATTGTACATACGATTGTAAATTATTACGATTGCACATTGATTGTATATCGTAAAATACGATTAAATATGATTTGAAACCTGGGCCATATTTGCAGTTGCAATTTTCTATTTTAGAGGTACGTGATAAAACATTTAGTTCCGATATCACGATGTTTCGAATCGTGTTTCTTTCTGTGTGGGCATCTTTATTTACAACCTTGCTATTCTAGTAAATCGACGTGTTAAGTAAATGACAGTGAAAATGACAAAATGGAGACAGTAACGACAAACTTTTGCTCCCAACATCATTCTTCATTTTCTTTATGAGGCTTCCAAAATGTCACATGGAATAATTCGACAAATCCACTCGTGGGGGTGACAAAGATCTAACTTTGTGCCGAAAAACAGAATTACATTTGTATTTGCTACACTCGAATACTCAAAGCCCTCATTGAGTAAAATACAATAAGTGTAGCATTTTAGATGATTAGACCAAAAGGAAAATAGGTTTTGAAAATTTAATAGAATGATTTCTTTGCATATGTGAATAGACTATTAATGTAAAATTAACTAAAGTGCATTTACAAGAATTGATGCTTAGCAAAAATGATTTGCCCATAAATATGCTATAATTTATATAACTTCGAACAGTTTAGTGTGAGTAACATATGGACATTCAATAGTTTTAAAAGTTCAAGTTGTAATTGAAAAAAAATATTAAAAAAATAAGATACAAATATCTTACTTTTACTCCCAGGCTTCTTCAGTAGTTTTTATTATAAAACATATTCTACTGAAAACTCACTCGAGATTTACTTTCAATTTCCTTAGAATAACATAGGATACTTACATTTTACTTTCGTGTTTAATTTTTTTTTTCATACGAGAAAAATATTTTTACTTTGAGTGAGATTTCAAGAGTATTTTGGGATTACAATTTTAATACCTACAGTAATTTAAAAAAAAATAAATTGTGTGTTGACTCGTTGTAGTTAGTTATTTTATTAAATAATTTAGGAATTTTACACAAATCTAAGGAATTTCGAGAGAATGAAAGCAGCTCAAGGAATTTCACCGAAAGCGTTAGAATTTTTTTTTCTTTCTGACCTTTCAGACAAAAATAGTTTTCAAAAATAATTTAAAAAGATGTTCCGACTTTCGACGCCTAGAGGAAAGAAAAATTCTTTTTGCACATCATTCAGAATAAAATATTTCTGACACTTTTTGTAAAAAATTCTGTCAAACAAATATGTTAGCTTGACCTAAACTTTGCTTATTTGATATACTTAGTTATAACTATATTTTTAACAAAAATTTTCCCGTTTTCATTTTAGTCATAAAATTAGATAACTTCAGAGGAAACCACCCTTTACTTACTGGAAAAAATATCAACAGATTGATATGTAAAAATATTTAGAGTCATAATATTCATTGCATTGTTTTCTCCAACTATTGCACACAATTTATTGATTTTGTATTAAAAATCTGAAGCCAACGTGATTATCCAAATATAGAGAGAAAATAGATTTTTCATATGAAATATCAATCTTTATAAGGCCAAAAAGCGTGAAGTGTAAGGGATATTTTAATTTGCAATTTCTTAGAGAATAATAAAATAACATCACCTTAATATGTTTTCGAAGACATTGAATTATGTATTTTATTGTTTTTATTTTGTAATTCAATGACAAATTAAAGTAAGGAATTCAAAAATATAAACCAATAAACAAGATTTAACCGTGTTATTTCATGTGACAAAGCCTAACAAATTATTTTTTTTTTAAATAAATTTTTATGGATTTATTTTTAAAAATAATTTGTAAGGCTTTTTATTTATTCTATTTCTTATTAACGCAAAAAATATTGTTTAATGTTCATTTTTCAAAACCACCGAAAGTAGTTTATAGTTTAGAACTATAATCATAGTTAATACCTTAAATTTAATATTTCATGTTGTTTAATTTTATAAATTGAATACAGGGTGGCCCAAAAGTAGCCTAACAGTTAATGTTGTACAGCTGCGGAAATAAAAAAAGTACCACTAGTGATTATTTCAGCCATTAGTCACCCTATAGAATCGGACCTTTTTGAGATTGTGAACAATTAACGTTCCGAGTTAATTGCATGACACAAAATTTGCATAAGGGGCCGTCTTCATATTAAATATGTTACGAACTTTGAAATTTCCAAAGGCAACACCCAATTTTAATAACTTAGAAATGTTGAGCACTCTTGAAAACCCTTAAATCTAAGTTTTTGTTACATTTGGATGAATATTTGATGAGTTATTCAATCGAATCACTTGTGGACCTTTTGGGGATCATCTCCAAAATGACAAGCGCAGTCTAGTTCTTCCTTTTGCAAGGCCGTCTTTATTTATCAAATACACATAATGTTATACACATTCCCCTAAAGGGCAATTAAAAAGTATTTTGTGATTTACTCAGCAAATTATGAATAAAAAATTTTTAAATTTGGGATTTCGCTTAAACTTCCTGTCTTAAATGCATTTCTGTAAAAATATTGAGGGGTTTCTATTCATATTTTTTTAAAAATTAATATAATAATTATTAAAAAATATAAAAATTGTTTTAAATACCCCACTATTGAATGCATTTTGTTTGGGTTATTATAATTTCTTTTCAGTAAAAAATTCGTTTCATTATCTTAATTATTTATAGATTGAGATAGTTTTTTTATGTGCAACTCATTTAACATTATGGGACCTAAACTTTGCATGTCTCTAACTCCTCTAATAATGCTTAAAAACTAACAAAATCTGGCATTTCGTATTAACATAGGTCATAGATTTGAAATATGGACTCAAAAAGGGGTGCTACTATTGGACATTTTAAAGTTAGTAACATTTTTAATATGAAGATGACCCCTTATGCAAAATTTGTGTCATGCAATTAACTCAGAATGTTAATTGTTTACAATTTCAAAAAGGTCCGATTCTATAGGGTGACTAACGGCAGAAATAATCACTAGTGGTACTTTTTTTATTTCCGCAGCTGTACCATTGGTAAGAACTTTGGGTTATTTAGAACATTAGTTGCGCTTTGGGTATTAAACATAGTCGCTCTTAGTTTTGTTGGTTGGCCAAAATAAAGTCGTACTACAGCGTATCTTAGCCAAGGAGTAGCAATTCGTGGACTTCGATTGGTTTAGTTTCGAGAAATCTTCGGCTTATTAGACCTTACCGACCAGGCTATGCACCAGCTGCTGTCGAAACTCAACTCTGTCAGTAGTTTAGTTAGCTAATGTACTCTGATAAAAAAAACTTACGTAAACTTTAAATATATAAAAAAAAAAGTTTTTCCCATTTATCACAAGTTGTGTTGAAACAATAAAAAAAAGTATTGCTACCAAATAAAATTGTATGCACAAAAAATGTGTTAAAGGCACATTACGCATGTATTCTTCCGATATGTAGTTCGTTATTTGCTTTTTAATGTTTCAGATAAATAGCTCTACTAAAGCTTAAAAATATATATATTATGGTATGCGTTATAGTATGCTATAGTTTTGTTACACATATGTATCGAAAAACAAAAAAATCATATTTAAAGTTATATAATTTGTTTGAGCAGAGATATTTAAATTTCCACAGTTTAAATCAAAGAACTATATGCAAGGAACAAAATAAAATAAAATCATAACCATATCTCATATAGTTCCTGAGAAATATGTTCCTAACTATTGAGAAACCTTATATTTCACACAGGAAACGCAAAAGAAAAGTCAGGTTTAAGTAAGAACAGATATTAAGCGTTTCTCAAAAATGCTTATTAAAAGAAAACCGCCGAACAGAAAATGATAATCCTGGTCTTAAATTAAAGCTAAAGATTTGTAAAATTAAAATAAAAAATGTCAGAAAATCAACATTTTTGACCAAAACACCCATCCGACACCCCTTAAGGGGTCTAAGGAGTCTTAAAAATGTGCAAAGAAGGAACTACAAAGCATAGTTTGATCTTTCATGTAATTTTTTAACTACTCAATATACAAGTATAATTTTTTTATATGTAGTTCTACAAGATTTATTTAATATGAAACAAATTTTAAAATTTATGAAACTTTAGCCAAAACTAAAATAAATGATATTAACCCTTTCAGTCCCAAAAAATTACTACACTACAGAAACATCTGATATTCACAAAATAAGCTTATTTTAGGTCAAATATACGAATTCCACAAAGAAAAAAAATCCATTTAAATTTTTTATATGGTTTTTGAAACAATGCCAAAAATCTTTAACTGTGGAAAACAACAAAATAAAAATACATATATTAGCTAAAAACACTTCGTGTTATATATTTTAAGGTATCTGACCATATTATTAAAAAAAATTTATTAATTATTTTAACCGAAATAGTTTAAATTGTGTTTTAAATATGTGGAACTGAAGTGAACTTATAAAAAATCAGGAGAAACGCTTGTTGACTATTTTAGAAATAAAAAAAAATAGTAGTTCTGACTTCTATTGAGATTAAAGTAAAATTTTGTCTGATAGAACAAAGTGTGAAGAATCGAATGATGTGTGTTTGGATGTCATAGCGGGACATAAACATTTGGAAAAAAAATTATTAAAAGTGATGATGCCAAATGGCATCACTGGGACTGAAAGGGTTAAACATAAAGCTATTTGAACACATTGTGATTAGGCTTGCGCGGCAAATTGTGAGGTCAAAATTGAAGACATGACCAAGAAAATGACTTTATATTGTACAAATATGTACAAACTAGAACTTATACCTAAATTCTCAGCTCAATTTTAATTAGAAATACTTTTTAAAAAATTTTAAAATCAAAATTCAAAAAATTTTATAATTTTTTTTAGAAAAAAGGAAAAAAGTTCTTAAAATAAATTCTAATTAAAATTGAGCTGAGAATTTAGGTATAAGTCTTTGTTTGTACATATTTGTACAATATAAAGTCATTTTCTTGGTCATGTCTTCAATTTTGACCTCACAATTTGCCGCGCAAGCCTAATCACAATGTGTTCAAATAGCTTTATGTTTAATATCATTTATTTTAGTTTTGGCTAAAGTTTCATAAATTTTAAAATTTGTTTCATATTAAATAAATCTTGTAGAACTACTTATAAAAAAAATATACTTGTATATTGAGTAGTTAAAAAATTACATGAAAGATCAAACTATGCTTTGCAGTTCCTTCTTTGCACATTTTTAAGACTCCTTAGACCCCTTAAGTTGTTGGAACGCAATTTTTTATAATTTTTTCGCAATTTTTGCATATTGCAATTGTCCAATTGTATGAACTATATTTTAAAAAATAATATCTTTAAACTACTCAAAAATACTTAAATAAATCACATTTTTTTTATTAAAATCAATTTAAACACACCTAATTCATGACAACTTGTCAAACTTTCCACTTCTCAGCAGTGTCACCAATACCACATGAATGTAAGTAGAACTTTAAAATATGTTCAATCTGTCGCACTCAAAGAATCGCTTCAAAATACGTTTATTTTCTTATCACGAAAATTGACAATTCACTATTTTATCTGCAAAAAAAGTAGTTCAATTGCAAATGGAATGAGGTCCGTTCTTCTTCAGCCCTCTCATATCATATACTTTAAAATGAGTTTTGCAAGTATGTTCTTTTTTATTTTATTAAAATCTAGACAACCCTGTCAAATACTTTTTAATACATATAAAAAATCTTCCGAATATAAATTACTCATTTTTATACTGTTTGGTGTAGTTGAAGTTACGTCGAATAAGATGCGAGCTTGGCGACTGGCCTTTTAATTTTTAATGTTTGGAAAATACGTACAAAAATCATTTTTCTTCTAAAAACGGAATTATATGTTTTCTCATTTGTAAGAAAATACCAAATAATCAGATAAACATATTGCCAATGGCTAAAATAGTTTATGATTGCATTTTAACTTTAAAGTATCTAGGTAACAACAGCAAAGCATTTAATTTCAAATTTATTTCAGAAGTTGCTTTTCAAAGAGAAAACAAATTTAAAATTTAAGCATCATCTTTTCATCGTTTAAATTACTTTACCGCGTTTTGCTTATTTGCAGAAACTATTGTATTCTCGCCAACCATTTTTACTTAGGAAATTTTTTAGTTTAGAACTGACATTTTAGCAACCCTAGGCTGTTTTTTCTATTCTAATAGATAATGACATAGGAATGTAAAAGAATCTTCTGTCAGTTGGTTTCCCTTTTAGTAAAAGCTAACTTCCTTTATATTCTCGAATAGCACATATTGGCCCCCTTCCAAAGCCTAAAACTGTCACCACATAAAGAAGAGAAGATGCAAAAACGCGAAAAGAAAGGTCCCAGCCGGCATTATTATTGAACCAACTGATCTTTGCTTATAAACATTATCCACATCTTTTAATGGAAATGTATTTTGCATTTTGTTACAGATAGCGATCGGCCATTTTTTTTTATTTCTTATGTATTTGGCATTTTTTGTGAGAGACTGATGTATAATTTATAGACATCAATGCGCTTGTGAAACCACCGGAATGGAAATTTCTGAACTATTTTTTGGATGAATGAAAAAAATCACTGAAAAGAATATTTTTTTAATTCTGTAATTGGAATAAAAAAACACGGAATTTTAAACAATCATTAATGCGGAAAGATGTTTTAAATGCTAGCTTTAATGGACCAGGACTACACTAATTGCAATAAATAAAAACATTTTGATTAAATACCTTTTCAATGAATATTTAATAGATTAAAATATTTATTTCAAGAGAAATTGGTAATCTTTAAATATACTAATTAAAAGTATCTTAAGATAAAAGTGAATATGTAATACTATAAGAGAATAATTACGATAAAAGAGAATGTTTCGTAACCGTATTAACTTTGTAAAAAGATATGAAAAACCTTTTCTTAAAAATATCTTATTTTTATTACAGGTAAACAAGAATGATTAATTTTGAATTGTAAATTGGAGGTCGTGTTACAGAATGCATTAGTTTGCCTTTTATCACATGCAAATCCAAAAATTATTTAACGAAAAATGCATAAAATGATAAAAAAATTAAGTGACATACAGAAAGTACTTTAAAATGCAAAAGTTCTTTTAAAAATTGTTACTTTAGTGTGTTGACCATCAATTCCACTTCCAAATTAGTTTCAAATGAAGATTTAAAACGTAGAAATATTATTACAAAAGAAAATTACTATCCAATATATACATACAAGTCACAAAAAAAACCCAGGCAAAACTTGTAACTTTTATTTCGCCACACCAAAGTAATTGTTCATTGCACCATAAACTGCTAATCATATTAATACATTTTTAGAAAACCCTACGTAGTAATACACGTTAGTTATAATAGTTATGACACGTTAGATGGTGACAAACACATTTTGCAACCCATCGAACAAGAAACAATCATATCCATTCTGGGTATCAAACTGCTAAACTTGGTCTGAGAATACTTATTTCGGTCTGAGAATTACTTATTTCTCCCAAGCAAATAAGCCGATATCTCTTCAGAATGTATGCTTTTAGTATCAGAGCGGATTAGCGCACAGAAAAAAAAACGTTAGAGGTTTTGCCTCTAGTTCTCGATGTGTGCATTTAATCTCTTCGATCTTTGATTGAACGACAGCTTCGTTAGCCACATAACTATCTGAAAACTTCTCCATAGAAGTATGTCACCAGAAAATTTTTTTTATTTGGATAAAGTAATTGGTTTAATGAGAGCAATGGAATTTGCTGGTAGAATCGAAGCACAAAATCTAAATTTTATGTGTTTAATTCGTGGACCATTACCAACGTAAAATCATATGTTTTTATATGTAAGCAGCATAATACTATTTTTACCAATAAAAATATGTGTATGTTTTAAAAATTTGAAAGTAAACAATTTTTTTCATTAAGATTTCTTACTTTATAAGTCAATACAATTTTGATTAAAAAGTAATACAAGACCGTTTTTTAATTTTAATTTCTTAAAAGAAAACCACTTTGTAATTTACGAGTTAACGAAATATTGTGTGAAGACACAACTTTGAATTGAAATGCTTGATATACCACGGTCAGGTATGGACCGTGAAATAAAAAAAATCGCAGCATGATAGGAAAATTGATTTAAAAAAATGAACAATTAGTTTGAGATTCTCAATTTTGTCACTGTTTTTTTTTTCACTCTGCTTTTAAATTCTCAATATCGAAAGTATCAAATGATGATAGTTTCCCAGAACTATTGTTTATGAAATTTTAATTTAATAACACAATGGAGTAAGAGAAGCATACAATTTTGTACTGATACAAAATCATAAAGCTTTAGTAAATTTGAAACTAATTTTTGAAAATGATTTATATTTTAGCTCTTTTCTTTACTTATATTTCAGAGAAGAAACATAACTTTAAGCATGTAAAAACATTACATAAACATGTAACTTTAAATTAACACCAATCTATTGTCCAGTCAATTATATTTTTTGTCATTTATTGAATTTGTATTCAATTAAATTTTAAAAAGATACTTGTTTTTCACGAATAATTTGAAAGTTTCGTATATTTCTTTTTTATATAAATTAATACTGCTTTCGAAAATATGAATAAAAAATAGTTTTATGAATTTTCTTTTTAAAATAGAAACAATAAAAAATAGACAATCATTGTTTTAAAAAATGAAATGAAAGTCAGAACTTAAAACTGAAGGTTGACTGAATTTAATTTCGGTTTAATGAGTTATATTCGCATGAGTGAATCTAATCTCTCTTTAGCAAAATAAGTCAAGTGAGCTTTAATTTATAATATCTCCACTAATGAACCATACCAACAATAAGTTTTGAAGGATGTGGTTGCAAAACTCACATTATCCAACGTAAAACTAAGATATAGGGGCCGTCCGCTTCATTGGCGATTTCGTCCAATCGAACTTACGATTATTAAAAGTCGCCAATAAAGTTACCGTACCCTATATCTTAGTTATACTTTGGAAAATCGAGCTTTGCAAGTACCCCCTTCTTATGTTCAAGGGCAATCAAGCATTTATTTAGTGAGATGATAAAATATATTGAGGTGTAAATGTTTGATAGAATTCATGTTGAAATTGAGCTACAGATATGGTATAAACGGTTTACACACAGTTCACCGAAAGCGGGAGTATTGTAAAAATGACTTGGCGAGTTAAAAACGCTCAAATATTTGCAATATGAAGGTCTAGCTAATAAAAGGAAAATTAAACTGACAGGTTAAAAAGCTGGGATAAAGTTAATAAATTCGGCTATTACCCACTGTGAAATGCAATGAAAAAATAAACTTTATAATATTTTTCTGAAAAACTATATGTTTCTACCTTTACGTCACTTATCCACACACGGTTCAATATAAGCCAAAAATAAATACTATTACATAACACAATAGTTATGCGAATAGTTTTTGAACAATTAATTTGGCATGTTTTTTTTAAAACTGGTATGGAAATGTGATTAACTGAGTAAATAAAGTTAGCCTTATGTATATTAACTTGAAGTTCCTAGATTAATCAAATATCAGATAAAATCATTATCATAACCTTGCTGCTTTGCCATAATTCCCTACGTTTATCCCTGTTATAAAAGTTTTTATATGGAGAAATAGAGATAAAAATACTTCTTAGAAAATATCTAGAATTTAGCATTTTATTGTGCAGTATAAAACTAAACGTATATTTGAATAGCTTTATGTAAAAGGGGGTCAATTTTCACATGAAGGTTTTCGTACACGCTACGTTTTTTTTTCACTAAAATGTTAACAGAAAAAAATGCTAAAAATTATATTCCATTGGAAAAAAATATTAA
Source organism: Hylyphantes graminicola (assembly GCA_023701765.1). Taxonomy (NCBI): domain Eukaryota; kingdom Metazoa; phylum Arthropoda; class Arachnida; order Araneae; family Linyphiidae; genus Hylyphantes; species Hylyphantes graminicola. The sequence continues at coordinate 25,542,249 of CM043123.1, read as the reverse complement.
AAGTTTTAATTTATTGAGTTATCTGTTAAGCGAGGGCAAAATATCAAAGTGAAATGTTTTATTATAGGCCTCAAAAAGTGTGAAAATTTGGAAATTTACGTGAAATTTTGGACTTTTGGGACTTGTGCCATGCCCCACTTGGTGCGACGGTAGGCGACATATGACATCCGAAAAGGGGTATCATTAGTTATAACCCAGGTTATACAATAATGTTGGGTAACTCTAGTTAACAATACGAAGATTAAAAATAACTTCTATACCCGAATACTCACCCAATTGAAAAAGCATCTTAAAAACAGAATATTTTGTTTCTATCTCCCCAACTATTTTGCATAAAATCGCTCAGTTGTTTTTTGTTTTCAGTCAGATTTGTGTATTATTTTTATGAATTAGAAACTCCATTCCATGCAAAACATGTCAATTCTTACATACTTAAACCATATGTGCCAAAGTAAATGTCGTTTTCTTCATGTATTTTCATGTATCATGTGCGAAAACTTGTGGATATTCTCTGAACATTGATAAACTACCGTTTTAAAATATTTATACTACATTTTAAACTTTTCTCTTTGCTAGTTATAAATTGTCATTGACCTCGTAAAAAAGCCCGTTAACCCTTTTTGAGAACAGTAAAAAGACTTCTGTATTTAAAATCTACAAATAGAACTGTTGATGACTTACACAAGGAATACAAGAGCAAACCATTTATATTGCTAAATTATTTTCAAATATTCTAGTGATTCTATATGTAATTCAATAGGTAATGCTTTTTTCTACAAACAAAATATAATTAAATATATAACCTTTAACTCATTTAGTATGATATGTTATCAAACTCTTCATTGTGTCTTAAGCAATTTACGAAATTAATACAGGAGGGTTATCACACTTTGATGTCAAAATTATTTTTTTATATAAATTTTGGACGACGTCGTCGAAATGATTTAAATCGTTATTCTAAAAGGTACTATGTTACACAAAACAAAAGCATACAATTTGTAACGAAAAGAATTACATAGATCTTTAAAAAAAACCAAGTCCAAATTTTTCTGAAAAAGACATGGGGATGACACATACAAAATTATAATTGACAAGGAAAATTTATTAAATTATAAAAAAAAGTTTCTGTGGCGTTGAAAAATTATCAGGATTATTTTAAGACTTTTTGCGAATTCCAAATTGTAGTTCCCGACTCTGTCGGTGAAAGCTTGTTATAGAATGACTGTTGAGTTATCTTAATTGGATTTCATCAAGTTTCTAAGACATCAATTCTCAAAAAGAAATGACGAGGAAAGTTGTCATTCATCTGTCGGGGTGTCATGTCCTTATAAGGGTGATAGAAAGGTAGCTAATATATAAAGAAACTAATTAAATATTGTTCATTTAATGTGTTAATAGAGCACATGTAGTCTGTCGTTTTTTAAAATACGTTAGTATTTATGCGTGCTTGAAAGGAATTATTCTATTTTTGTACTGAAAGTTCACATTTTTGCTTTTTGTGATGATGGGAAGTTTTAAGACAAGTTATAAACTTTTTGACTTTATATAAAATTGTATAAATGTGTATTCCTTTCTTAATTATTTAAAATATAACATGTTAATGTATATTTGCATTTATATAAAAAATATGTATTTAATATAAATATTTTTTTATTCGGACTGTTTAAGTAAATGCGCACTAGACACTTTTTGCCGATTGTACATTGTAGTTGACAAACCCTTATTAATAAAGCTAGTGGCTTTATAAATGAGATGAAAACATCCTAAATGTACTCCTAGATAAATAGAAAAGAAACGCAGGTAGAAATTATAAAAAAATAGACTAAAAATATAATTTCACTAAATCTGTGAATATCTCTCAAATTTTTAAAAATACGCTACATTTCACTACAAACAAAATACAACTGGAGACAATTGAAGAGTTAAACGGTGTACGATTACGATATTCGAAATTCAAATATTTTAAACACTTTTTATTTCGTTTCATCTTTTAAAATACAAAAAAATAATATACATTTTAATCGCGACAGTGAGGTTGCGTGGTATCAATAAACCTTTTTTTTGATGAATGAAAATATACTAAAATGAAAAATAAAATTGTTGATAACCATGTTACAAAAAATAAAGCTAAACGTTTTATGTAAAATGTGTAACGTTAATTATAAACAAGAATACATTACTTCTTAACTAATTGGAATTTTTTAAAAAATATTTTTAAACTCACATTTTTAAACTTTTGTTTGCAAATTATTCCTTTTTGGAAACTGCATAATTTTGTATCTTCTGTGAGTATCTGGATTAGCTTCTGCAGATTTTTCTATTGTTTCAAGATTAGGCATCTGTTAGGGGCCTCAACGCTGGGTATTTTATACACAATTTTCTTACAAATGAAATTTGTTTCAATTGTTATATAATGCTGGCGTGTTGTAAATTTTAACGATTCCCGAAATTAGAAAAAATTAAGCCGCTTAAGCTAGCCAAAGTACATTCCGACTCAAAATAAAATAGTCTTGATTTCATTGGATAGTTTTATTACTATTTATTCTGATTTTTTATTACTATCATATGACTAATATTTTTTATTAAGAATATTTCTAAACTTTATGCTGGTGGATGAACACCCTAAAATTTAACATATAACAATAATATTCGATATCAAATTAGGTGGCTATATTTTCTTAAAATAAAAAGTCATCAATAAAATATTAAACTAGTTTATTTAAAATTATGCTTTGTAAATAGCATTTTTTTTTAATTCTGAAGCTGATTATCTATTTATTTTGGCAATTTTGAGGCTGCTACAATTGCTACAATTTTAAAAGAGAATTAAACATAGTTACTCTAAAAACCAAAGTCCTTTTATTTAACGATATGCAACCTCACTTCAAGACAGGAATGAAATGAATATGAATGTCATTTTATTGCCAAAATAAGAACTGTCATTGTCTTAAAGGAGTTAAAAACGTGCGGAATTGCAAAAGAGGAAGAGAATTCTAAGGCTTGGAGATAAAAATCTTTACTACTCTTATGCACGTTTAAAGCTTCCCCTTAGCACCTTAATATAACAGCCCCTGAATTTTTATTTTATAACCCACAAAGCCAACATTTATTTATTCAAATCTTTAAAGTGACAAAACATTAATTGCATATTGTACTAACAGCAAGTATAACGCGATATAATCCTTGCAGCCTGTTGAACACCAACTCTTTTAACACCCAGAAACTTATACAACTTCCGCGTAACATCTTAATTTAATCGTTGTAAGAACGCTAACACCCCCACCGCGATATATTTATACTAAACATAAAAACGGAAAGGCATTTATTGCCCATTGTACTGACATCAAGTATAACGAAGTGTAATCTTTAAAGCCTTGTTGAAAAATTACTTATTTACTCATCGTTGGCTAAACATTTTCGCTCGCCCTCAATTGTAGCAAAGAGAAATAAAAATGTAGGTTGGGCCGGATGCATACTTGAAGGGGCTTCTTAGCTTGCCAACGACACACATATTTACACGCACGCTTTCCACAAGACCGGCTCTTTTTTTCGAGCAGTCTAAAATTGCGCGCACTCAAAGAAGTCTTTCTGAGAACCGCGTGCGGTAAATTTGTTGTCAAAAGCATGGGTGACCGCCTTGGTGGTAAACAGCTAGCAGATGTTAACAATCTTAAGACAATGCCTAAGTAGCTTTTCCCACTGACGACAGTTCTGCTACAGTTGTCTGAGTAAGTGGCAGTTCTTTACGTGTTTGAATTCAGTTAAAAATTAGTGTTTAATTTTATTTTTATAGCGGAATTTTGTTATTATGTTGTAAAGCTACATATAAAATTTTTGAAATTTGAAGCTATAGTTTGTGCATAGAGTAATAAAATATTTATAATCTTAGAGTTAATCAGGAAAACTTATAGTTTTGATCATCTTGACCCACTGATCCTTTTATTAATTTTTCTTCTGAATGATATTTGTGGGTGTGACGAGAAAAAAAAAAGATATATGAAGTTAACCCTTATTAATAATGATTGTAAATTTTTAAATTATTATTTTTAATAAAACAATTTTAATAAATATTCAATGCGCTGTTTGATAAATATCTTTTAAGCGTACTTAGCAAATGAATTCAGCTAATCAACTTAAAAATAGCAGTTTGTAGTATTTTTATTCATCCATTTAAATTAAGTATAAAACATCTACAAAATAGCACAATTTTGAACAGTAAGCAGGTGAAGACCCAACCCCTTATACACACACTCAAATACTAATATTAAAGTGGAACACTACTACAGGAATACGAATCTAACTTTTACAAAACGTTTAAAGTTTCTAATTTATTTGTATAAATTTAATATGGAATTTTTTTTTACAACACCAGGTATTTTTCTTTCTTTACATAATAAATGAAATACTAAGAATCTAAGCATATTCAATGTTTCTGTAAGAAGTTTATTAAAATTTGAAACACTTCATAGATGTATTTGAAATGTATAGGTGTTGAAAACTATGCGTTTATTCTTATCTTCTGGTAAAAAGTGAAAAGTTTTTATCCAAGCCTATCTAATTAATTGTAAAGTATAGAATATTATGTTAAATTCTTATAAAAAAAATAAGCATTAAATTTTTCCATAACTTTCTTATTTCCATGAAAATCCTTCTATTAGATTAAATTTAATATGCTGCAAGCATAATGTATGCAGAACGGCATTGTATTTTTAGAATTTAAATGGAGTCTTTTAGGAGGCTTAATAGAATGTTATTCGTTAGGCCTTATAGTACTTTTTTTAAAGAAATTTATATCCGTATTTAACGAAATTTAAATATGAAATTTAATCAAATAGCAATATAAAATGCGTATAATAAAGCACATTACTTAACAGGTCGGCTGCCGAGGACACTCAAGCGCGTCTCGTTCCATTCACCGATAGCAGCACATTCTGATAAAATTCTTAGTAAAATTTCGCCAAACGTTCTTAAGAGTTCAAGTTCGTTTGAAATTTTGATAAACATGATGGTCAAGTGTTTACACAAAGTACATGATCTAGCTCTTTCATCTACCTTTTTGTATGATATTTAATTGACACCTAGTAATCTCAGTTGTTACTAATGAATATCCATACATAGATTTTAAAGCTTATGCAGTTTTTGTGTTATTGCAAAGTGTATCTTTGACCTATTGACGACAAAATATAATACAGCCATATTTATGTAGGGATTTTGACACGTTGACTGCCAGTCACTTTTGATTGATAGATAATGCCCTCACGTTGAAGTACATTATGCCCAGATGCCAACACACTTTTATAAGAAATATGATTTAAAAATAGTAATAAAAGTTTCTGTGTCTGCCTTACTTAACAAAGGCGGGTCTTTGACGTAGCACAATGTATCACCCTATTCAACTACCTAGCAATAGGAGAATGCAACTAGTCTATTTCATTTTTTGTATTTAAAAAAACCCCAAAAATATGAATTATAAAAATTTATTGATGATTTCATAGTCAAAAAGTTAATCATTAAAACGAATCTGGCTATTGGCTTTCAATACAATAATTATTTACAGATGATGAGTTACTTGGTCGGAGAGATCCGGGAACATTTCCAAGTTTTTTTAATATCTAGCTGCTGTATAGCTTCAATTAGCAACGTTAATTCAACATAACCTTGTAATTTTACGATCTCAAACTAAGATTTTTACTTTTTCGAAAATGCAGAGTTAGTTCATTTCCATCGTAACGAACTGGTTTAAAAAACAGAATGTTCTTCTACTTCACATGAGCCACAATCGATGCACATTTTCCATCGCTATCGCTGATGCCAAAGTGTTAAGAGTCACTGTTTTAAAGATTTTAGGCTAAACATATAAAATTTAACATAAAATCAAGAACTAATTTTTTACTGAAAAAATCTCATTCGTTTTACGAAAATTTTTGATATAATGTCATACGAACGTAAAGTAAATTTTTAAACACATTTTAATTTCTGTAAACAATGCCTGGAATCTGACAATACTCACTTTTAATACTATAAACCATAAACTTATAATACATGGCTAAATGCTGAAGAAAAGAAAATATCTAAGATAAATTGTTCAAGTATATTTTTTTTTAAGTATTTAATGCGTAACTGAATTTATACAGTGTGACAACGTTATGGAAATTAAGGTCCAAAATATCTTGTTAATTAAAACATATTTTGAGAATATCTGCTATCTATTCCGAGAATATCTATAATGCAAAACATATTTTAATTTTTTCCAAGGAAAATGTTTTAAGACTGGCGACTATGTAATATTGCTGATACAAATTAGCTAATACCGGCTTAAAATGTTATGAAATGGTACTACTTGCCCTCGCACTTGGTATTTTGCACAAAACAACTATTACTTTTCCCTATTATGTTAAACTCGATTAAATTTTGCAGCTATAGAAAAAATTACTTTTCAAGAATGTAAAAATACGATTTTCATTAAAAATTATCATGAAAGAAAGACTTAACTACTTAGGTACTAAAATACTGTTTAAGTGAGAGTTTATAAAACCAATGTATTCTCAAACGCAAATGAAAGGTTAAAATATCTTAAAAAGCATACAGCCGTTTCTGGACTTAAAGGAAGTCCCGTCATTAGGTTTACCGTTTAAGTACTTTGTCTCTTTAGAATTTTGTTGAATTCAATAAAAATATCTATGTAAAAAACAAAATTTAAATACATACTAAAGGTTTCCCGCTTCAACTTTAAAGCAAGATAAATATAAGTAATTTTTTAAGTTTTCAAAAATTCAAAGCTATCATTTAATTCCTTAAATAAAGCTTAATTTCGAAAGAAATAGAATTTTAAAAGGGAATTCAAATTGGAATTCCAAGAATTAGAAGGTTTTTTTTCATTTGAAACAAATTCGGAATCATTATACATAGGATTATAGAGGTTTAATCTATTTTCGTTTCATTACAGGGTTTGATTTAAGCCTCTTGATTGAAAGATTTCAATTGAAAATTCTTTTTCCTATATGAAGGTAAGAATACTGTTTCTTTAATACAATTATTATTTTGGTATAACAACTAAACTTTGGAATTAAATATTTTTTATTTTGAAATTTAGTATTGTTATAGAATTAAAGTTTATTTTTAGTCTAATTTAAGTTATTTGGGGGAGTTATTTTTAAAATAGAAATATTTATATAAAAGGTTAAAGTTCTTGAAAATTGTGCAGCAAAAACTAACTGTAATTAAAGTTAAATTTAGATTAATTAGTGAAGTTGTTTTAAACAGGAAGTTACAAGCAAAAAGTGAGCTAGAGGAAAAGTGATTTCAACTGATCACTATGTTGTTCATAATCATAATAAAAAGATGACACTTGACTTGGCATGTCGACGTAATCTGTGTTAGCTGCGTATGTTTGATCAAGATCTAAATTACAGTACACGGAACCCGCAATTGAGGGATTTTACGATGTCATAAAGCAATCCAACTGCGCTAAAAATTACAAGACATAATTCCTTAGCTTATTGGTTGGAACTGCCCTGATTAAAACACGACGTATAGTTTTTGTTGTTTTTATTTTTAATCTTCACATAATAACTTCTACACACAAGACGTGTTAATTCGCTTGCCAACACATTTTTCTTTTAACGTTTTGTTTCAGTGAAATTAAGCCATAAAATCATGGTTCTAATTGTAACAATATAGTTTATTGACTGTTCTCAGAAATATTTCACAGGTTTTATCTCATCATATATAACAGTTTCTATCAAATGTCTTTGTAAGACGTAGATCGACGCCCTTCCGGCTTTAAGTGTTAATGTTATATGATATTAATATTTACATGCTCGCATCTAAAATTATAAAGTACAACTGGATAATATATAGAATGCTAGGATAAACATAAAACACATTCTTTGTAGATTTATATTGGAATTTTTCTTTTTAAGTTATTAACAAATTTATGAAAATGGTGCATCAAAATAAATTAATGGATGAAGTTTAATATATTTTACGGTTTTAATTGGTAATTGGCCTATTTATTTAAAGCACATTAGTATAATATAGGATAAGGCTTTTTCTCAAAACCGAATAAACATAACCAAGTTCTTTTTAATTCTTATTAAAATCTAAAATTACCCGTTGTTACTAAGTACCTGAAGAGTAAAATAATATCTTGAAAAAAACTTCATGTTTAAGCTGATCTTTGAGGATATAAATAAAATGTGCTTTAAATTATTCAAAAACACACTACCATTTTTATATTTCTTCTAATTTAAAAAATGAAATAATTTTCATAACTTTTATCTACTTTTTGGTCATATTTTTCTGTGTTTCGGTTCATTTCTTATTAATATACAAAAAAAATTAAATCACATGAGCCCCTATAACTCATAAACAAATATTAGAAAAAAATTTACCAAGCGAAACAAAGCTTTCTGCTTAAGTTTATCCAAATAAATCTATAATAATAAAATCAAGAGTCTGACTGTCTGTGTGTATGTCTGTGGATCGCAAAAGACCTACTTAGACTGCTCAAAAAAATTTGACATTTTTAATATAGATTCCTTTTAATACCTACGTGTGCACCTGAGGCTTAGTTTTTTCATATTTGATTGTGATTTTTAATTAATATAATTAGTTTTAAAAACGTCATCCACGTGGGAGTGCGGGACCATAACAGGGCTTGAAAATACATGGACCGGTCCGAAACGGGGGCTTGACGTCATCCTCTATTAGTGTTTGCTTTTTAAGTGCGCATACACCAACACAAATTTTATTTTGTTTTGATTTTGAGTGTATTTTACTAAGTAGGCAGACCATAACAGAGGCTTCAAAACACAACGACCGGGCCGTAACAGGGGCTTGACACCATTCTGTTATTAATCTTTTTTCTTGCGCATGCGCCAACACGAATTGAATTTAGTTTATATATTGTGTGTATGGAAGTTTATTTTAGATTAGATATTGAGCGATTTGGAATTGAAGCTCAGGTGGATATGGCCGTGAATGTCCCCCATTTTCGCAAGTAAGCATGCCTCTAAATGGAAGCAATGCGAAGTTAACGGGTTCCCAGTAAGGCGGGACTATACTGCTAGTATGTTATAAGACAAATATAGACCATAGTACTGACCCTTTATGTAGGACAAATTAAGTTATACAAAAACGAACTTAAAAAAATTAAAATTTAACTTTTTCTTTCGTTAAGGAAGGGGTTAATTCTGTTAAAAAATTTCTCTTTAACTAGTTAAGACATTCATTTCCGTCTAAAGTTAAATATATAAAAGTAGAGAAGTATGTAGGTACACGGATCGTTATTTAACTTTTATTAAAAGCAGGCATCCCAAAATATTTCCAAAAGTATTTTAGCAAATGCTTTTTCTGTCACGGTTTAAATTGCGAAAACGTTTTTAAAGTATCCTGTTGAAAAATAAATCGATATTTTAACTATACTGAAAGTAAAAAAGCGCTAGATTTATACTTTACATATTTGTGATCTTTAATTATTTTTCCCCTTCTGAGTATATTCTAGTGTTTGTGCTAAAAATACCTCAGAGAATTTAAAATAAACTGATGATGGATATGTTTTTGTCATTTCCTAGAAGTTAAACATATTAAATGAGTTTCATCAATAATATATTTTGTTTAGCCATTCTCTTGTTAAGGTTGAAATATTGCACAATACGAGGTAAAATGAATCGTTGGTAAGATACGTTGTAACTATAAAATTAGGTTACATTGTACACTTAATAAGTGGGAAAACTACTTATTTGTTTTAGTCTAAACTTTGTCTCCTGTCGCTTAGCAGTTGCAGCTATTTTTAGATCTCAAATGTTGCATATTAAAATAAGTTTATGGTAAAATCTTGTCATTTACTTTTATGCGCACAGTGCGATATAAATTTTTAGTTTATGCAAGGTGTAGAACATATTATAATATACTAGTTGTCGCTATTGTTAGTACGACTAAAAAAGTATTATGCAATACTTTGGTATATATATATATATATATATGTGCCATGTGTAACATGAGGGGGATGATGTCTTAGAATTACAAAAGAGTCACTACCCTCAATTTGTTCAATCCTATCACAAAATAAATCTTTTGAAAATTCAAAGGATAGCGCAATGAAAACCTTATTAATAACACGGATTCAATAAGATTAAAAAAAACCCGGCACATTTGGTAGCCATTTTTCAATATTTTCTTTATAAATAATCAATTGTTAACAAATTGAATAAAATTTTATTTTAAAAGTTTTAGGAAATAAAGTTTTTACAGATTTTGCGATTTTATTCAATGAACAACCAGTTTTTAAGCTACAAGGAGATGAAGTTGCTGATCAGGCAACTTATGTACACATTACCTAGTATTAGTGCGCGATAAAAACGATTAAAAAGATCATTAAACGGAGTTACACTTAAAAATTCAATACTAATAATATTTCCTGCAGATGTAAAACAGTGTTTTTATGGCTCAGTATAGTTTATTTCTCCCATTATTTCTTATTTACAATAAAGTAAACCTAGGTTTAATTATTAAAAAGTACATTTAATTGTTCAAGTTATGTTATTTTTTTAAAATATTTTTTATTCAAAGATTGTGAAATATTTCTTATTGCTAACCAGAAGCGTTTCAAAAAATTATGCTAAAATTTAAGGATTTCAACTTATAAGATCATTGAATAATAATACGTGCTTATGTGCAATTCAATAATCCCTTTATGAAAATGAAAAATAAACTAAACGGAAATATTCTCTAATGGTTACCTCAAATAGATTAACAGTTAACGGTTAAATGAACACTTGATTGATGAACAATGAACTGCTCAAATACCATTCGTCAGTTTCGAGTTTCGCCTATCGCACATTGTAAAAAAGGGAACCCTTCCACTAACAGCCAGCTGAGCTAAAAATGAGTTTTAAATGGAGATGTGCAAAGAGTGCTAGTCTAAACGAGTAGTTATAACCAGATTCCGTATTTTTATAAAGGTTTGTTGTTTATTCAAAAACTGTTACATACATTAAAGTCACGTTGAAAGCCTAATAATTTTTTTACAGGTTTAATAACAGATATATTTTGATAAGTATTTGAAATTATTATTGGTAAAGCAAAGCACCTGAAAACTAATTTTAAAAAATATAAATGTACATTGTACAAATATGTAATGTAAAAATATAGAAAATTTCATAAAGATAAATATTTGCGATAAAAACAACAGTATCTTTTTATTAGACTAAAATTTATTATTCCGAAAAATTAAAAAGTAAAATAATATTTTTAAAGATCTTAACCAAAACCTTAAGATTCATTTATTTTAATTAATTCTTTTTAATCATCAATTACATAAAAAACTTGCATCATAAACCCACCAATTGGAACAAAATAAAAAACTTTTGGAAAGGAAGATTAAGTCTTTTTAACGTCAGTTATAATGTCACTAAACCTAAAATCCAAGATATTGAGGGGAAAACTAATGGGGGAAATGTAAACTTATTTTCACTGCAGTAGTTTTAAGTTTTATTTCCAAAATATTCGTATCATTAAAACTATATTTATTCAGTGGTCTAAAAAGGCTCTTCCCATATTTGAATTCCAAATTTTAGCGAAATTATAAATTTAAAAGAATAGAAACTCATAGACCCTAACTGGGCTCATAAACTGTATTTCTTCGGTGGCTAATGACAATTTAACAAAAAGTTAAGTTTTACAGACCTATTCTGCAATCGGAATAAGATGAAAATTACATCCAATACAATTTTTAAAAGGTACCCTATTCCATCTTAATAAGCACAAAAGAACAAGCAATGTTTTCTTCCGCATCACTCTCTCTAAAAAACGAACAATCGGCAGAAGAACAGATCTCTGTGCTAGAGTTAGGCCAAAACTGCTACCAGAAAAAGGTTAATTAGCGAGAAGACGCGAAGAGGTGTTCAGAGGGACATGTTAGACGCAGATCCAACTGAGTGAAAAACGAGGAGCGAAATTTTTAACCTCTTTAGAGTTCGTGGTAGTTGGCAGTTAAAAAACAAGTAAGGCATCTATATCTGGAAGTTGTGGTTTTTTCTGGGCCCAGAAAACTGTCGCACTAGAGCTACACATCGACAACTGACGACCCGCCTTATGAATATATATATATATATATATATATATATATATATATATATATATATATATATATATATATATATATATATATATATATATATATATATATATATATATATATATATATATATCATCAAAAAACATTGTGAACTAAAGCCCCAGCCATCTCTCATCAGAGTGAAGATTTACAATGATACAGTCCTGCACAAAAGTTAACGACATCCAAATATTCTCGAAATAATTTTATTTTTAAAATTAAATTTCGATCTTATATTTAAAAGTCGTATAATAAAAAAATCAAAGGTAAAGAGAGTCTAGGAAAAAATAAGTTGCGTAACTTCTTCAATTAGAAAATTTTCGATAAGTCAGTGCCGTAAAAGTATGGGAACAAACGTTATTTTGAATTTAATTGTTTTAATAAAAAACAAAAAAAGAAGTTCCACGTTTGCTTAACAAGATTTTATTCGTTTTATAAATTTCATTTTAGTTCAAAAGTAAAAAATAATTACTTAATGCATTTTGGAACTTTTTAGGTTAAAGGCGAAAATGAATCTACATAAGATATTATATTAAAAAATATTACAAAACAGTTTATTATTAATTAATAACATGGACAGTTTCAATTCAAGTGTTATAATTGAAGTATGGGAATATTTGCTTTGTTGAACGGCAAACGCAAAAAAATATTTTTCAAACATAATTTCCTCTAAAAAAAAAAAGGTAGTAGATGCTAAATTTATAGTTAGGTTAGGTTTGAATTATCGTCGCACTAGAGTTACACGAGATATATAGTAAAATTCACATGCAAGTGAATCGTAGAATGCACTCGTATGAAAATTATCTTCCTTTTTATACATTTAGACAGTCTACAATTGCGCAGTAAAAATACCTTAAGATAATCTTTACCGACAATTTGTTTTTGTTACGGAAAGAACAACAAGGCCAAATTAAGTCTTGCCTGCTATAGATGTTATTTCTACTGTGGCTTTCTCGAATGTATGTTGCGTGTAGGTCACGTGCGCATGATAATATGCATTTGATTAGAACACACCATTTAATCTATATAAAAAAAATTAAACTCCAAGAAAGTTTCTGCATTTGCTTTTCTCCTCAATAAATAGCATTTCGATGTTTTAAAGATAATATTTTGAGTTAATAGTGATTGCCATATGTTATTACTTTATAATAAACTAGCAGTATGGTCCTCCCTTACTGGGAACCCGTTAACTTCGCATTGCTTCCTTTTAGAGGCATGCTAACTTGTGAAAATACACTCAAAATCAAAACAAAATTAAATTCGTGTTGGCGTATGCGCACTTAAAAAAGCAAACACTAATAGAGGATGAAGCAGCCTTAGGGCGAGCACATATCTCAACCAAACTAATAAAGGATGGCGTCAAGCCCCCGTTTCGGCCCGGTCCATGTATTTTAAAGCCCTGTTATGGTCCCGCAATCCCACGTGGATGACGTTTTTTTGAAACTAATTATATTAGTTAAAAATCACAATCATATATGAAAAAACTAAGCCTCAGGTGCACACGTAGGTATTAAAAGGAATCTATATTAAAAATTTCAAATTTTTTAAAGCAGTCTAAATAGGTCTTTTGCGGTCCACAGACATACACACAGACAGACAGACAGACAGACAGACTCTTTCTTTTATTATTATAGATCACTATCTAATCATTTCATTCAAACAAAGTATTCTGTGGATGTTTATTTTCTTAATTTTCACTTAAAAGTTCCAAAAGGCATTGTTTTCGATTTTTCAACTCATTTTATGCACTTAATAATTCTTTAAAGTTCAAGTAACAACAGTAAAACTACTTTACGTACCTCTTTTTTTTAATGGTGTTTTAACAATTTGACTTTAACTAAACTTCTGTGGTATGGATTTATGGAAAATTTTAAAAAAAATCTTAAGATTTCGCAATTCTTTTTTCATTTTTTTCGATGATTTTTAACCTTAATCTTTTAATATTCGGTTTTTAAAAATGCGACTTTGAAAAAAATAACTTCGAAATATAATAATTTTTTTTTAATTTGCGATGTGCCTTAACTTTTGTGCAAGTCTATCTGTCTGTGATTGGCACGACAACATAGTTCATTTTCGTTAACATAGTGTATAAAATGAGAACTCAAAGTCATGATCTAACTTAAAAACTGTAAAAGTGAAGTATTTCACTAAGGTTCATGACTAGCCAGTATTGAACCGCATTTCGTTGGTGAGTTTGATATGATTATCTTGTAACTGAACATTAAATTAGCAATTAAGCTATCGTCATTTGAAAAAAAAGTCTAAAATCAACTAAACCACTTTTTCCTCATGTTATGAAAAATTTACCATTATTTTTCGAAATAGTTTAGTCAAACTGAACACATGAGAGTTTCAAGTACTTTTTGAGAAGTAATATTTTTTTAGTACGTAAGTACAGGAAATAAAGTAATAAATAGCGCTTTAGTAAAGAAATAGTACAGAAATAGTGTTCATAAAAGAAAAACTTTTGTCATTTCGTTTCTCGGTTGCATGTAGCATAGAACTTTTATCGACAGAACATCTATTTTGCTACAGCATTTCTATCTTGTTTCGTTTATTGCAGAGACAGTGCTTTGATTTATTTTTTCTCCTACTTTCTATTGCCCTTGACTGATATTTTCTTTTTTTTATACCATCGTAGTGAACAATACATCGATTCGATAACAAATCGTATGATACTAACCTGCAAAAAACACCGATAAACTGCATTACTATGGACGATTAAAGCAATCAAAAAATTATTTTTATCATCACAATATTTTTAAAACTATTTCTTTGCATTTTCTTGCAAGTTTGAAACTAGCAATACAAATAAATTCGAAAGAGAAAACAATTTATTTTAAATCCATTATCTAACCGATTTCAGTTTATCAACGGATGTCGATGCCATTCTTAAAAAATATTAAATCTATCCAAAATAATATTTTAAAAAACTAGACAATATTTTTCATTGAAACCTGTTATTTCCATTTTCACATAGGATGAAACTTATACATTTTAAAGCAATACTTCCGACAGATTTTGGTTTACTGAAATTACTTTAAATGAAAAAGTAAAATACCGAAACTAACTTTTTAAAGTTCAACTATCGGAAATTCTTCTTGCTTACTAATAAGAGATCGGTAAAGATTTTTCATCCCCAAAATTGAAGAAAATTATCTCTAAATTTGGAGGCGGAATATTCCATCAGGAAACAAAAAAAAACTTCTCTTATTGCTTTTTGATTGCAAAACTGCAAATCGAATCTACCAATCTATTTTGAAAAATAAATTAACAGCATTCCGAAAAATGTCAAGTAGGGTTATAAAATACTTTAAGGATTCCTAATGAAAAAATAACCACTCACGATTGACTTATGAAATCCAATTCGAATGGTGGGTAAATAGCTGTTTTACTTTTCGTAGTTCGAAATTTTTAGTTGATCGATGTAATATTTGAATCAATCAATCAATAGATCATGAAATTTCACACCATGCAAAATATTTATTCGCAGTCATGTTTGTCAGTCACGTCAAGTTTCTTTATATGAGGGCGATATCAAGGTTGTTTTGATACGAAATCTTTTATTAGATTTAATTAACGATTTTATAGAGCAACATGAAGTATATATACACCTTTGATGAGAAAACAAACATACATGTTTTATTGATAGATGATTTTTCATTTGGATTTATAACCTATATACCTGAAATTGACACATTGTCATGACTAAGCGAACTAAAGTGTTACCTTATTTTTTTATGGAATAAATAAAAACGAGTACGAGTTGATTAAGATTGAGTAGTAAAAGTCGTGGAGCAAAAACAAGTCAAAACAAAACTATCGATTAAATCCTATCAAATTAAAACATGTTTTTTACAAGCAAAAAATGTACATCATCACTGAAAGTATCGACGGGTTTTTGCTTTAATTACGACAGTTCCATTTAGGCTAGTGTTTTTTGAAGTTTATCGATTATGTTTCTCCAAATAGCTGTGTAAAATTTCTTGATCATTTTGACAGAAGGGTTGCTAGAGATTCACATATCTAAAAACCCTTTTTCCTTCGTCCCATTCCATGTTTAAATCCTATTTTCTGAAAAAGGATTTCTACTAACACGTTTTCTGCATTTTCCATAAAATCGTTTAAGTGTGACATGCGAGGATTCCATTCGAGGCTCCACAATTCGTATATGATATTGACTAAAAATAAATTCGGGTGCATGAATATTTTAAAAAGTAATGTTTTCAGCAAATTTAATGATTTTAAAAATAAAATGATTAAAGCCCCCCCCCCCCCCCATTAGTTTTAAATTATATAATTTTCAGTGGCAAACTTATACATTCCCACTGTTCAATTATTCTTAATAGAGTAATTTACAAGGAATAAACCACAAAACAATTTTCTGCCATTAGCTATAATAAAATTCAAACTGGGTGAACTTTAAAAGACTTTATTCGAGACTTGCTTCATTTTAATGTTCTTTATACTGGTTAGTTGTTGGACGTCACTCCATAAAGCTATTATGGGACTCGTGTCTACATTTTATTACCAAATTTATCATCAATTTAACCAAATTATTTCCATAAAACGAGCCAAATACGCGAAATAGGCTTTTTTACCACATAATTGAGACATTAACTAGGACTAAGATCATTATATATTTATGTTTTAGCTGGGATTTATTAAAGAAATTACGATGACAGTAAGTTCATATTGGGGACAATTGTTTTTGGGGAGTGTTTATTACACATCTTATTTAGGATTTTGGAATTGTAAGTTAATAAAAGTAATGGGATATAAATATTTATAATCAACGGAACAGTAACGCTGGCTTCTTACACTATATAGACTAAATGATACGCGTATACTTGGATCGATTTGATATTCTTTTTATTCTGTGCTAAAAACGGGTATTGACTAGTGTAAAAAAATTAAACTGACCGTTTAAATTTTGACCGACGAATTAACTCTTATTATTTTCCAGCTATTGGGGCAAAATTCTTTTAGAAAATTTAGATTTTTGAAAAAAAACCAAATGCGTTATTTTAATATTTTATTAAAGCTTCTTTCGATTTTGTTAGTTTATAATGATCGTAATATTCATTCAGGAATCTACGAATCTAAAAAATCTACTTGTAAAAATTTTCCTCCAAATTATGCAAACCCTTTAGTTTACATTTGATACTTATTTTTCATTGCCTACAAAGTAAGCGACTTAAAAAATCATTTCATATTTATATTTATATTAAACCAAGCATCTTTAAAGAATAAAATAGCGAACAAATAAAGAAAACGTATCGTGTTAATCGAGTCGGAAACTAAATTTTTATCTTTTCAAATACGACGTCCCGAAAAAGATAAAAATTCGAGAAAAAAAATGAAGTAACCATCTATGAAAGACTTCTTTTGCACAATAAATACAAAACAGTTTACATTTATGTTCCAAGTTTGACTTCAAACGTTGCGCAATGTTTGTTTTTAACAATCAGCATTATCTCTGTACGTTAAAAATCACAATTTTAACTCCTGCTATCTTCATTAACAAATGAAAATATGATATTTCAATTGATTTAAACTATTCTTCATGGATATAATTTGGAAGAGTTTAAAATAGTATTTTTTTTATGCTCACCAAAAAGTATAAATTGTAATAATATCTTCTCTTTCGAATTTAATCTAGGTTTTTTTTTTTCAATTACAGCTTGTTGAAACGATACATTAAAAAAATCAAAGCTATTAAGGAAAAGAGTTCGAGATGTAAAGATTGAAATTTTGTGTAAATTGTTAAGGAAAAAGTTTAAGAAGTTAACCTGCACTTGCATTAAAATATTTTAAAACAGGTTTTGATTATTACTTAAAAAACACACACCCTCTATTCACAAAATACTCATGTCTTTGCATTGAAATTAATTTTCTTTTTAGTATATATTATACATCTAAAAAATGTGTAAGACTATTTCAAATTTTCAAATTTCGCTTAAATATGTTAAAACAAATTACCTTTTGTACTTGTTGTAAACATTTTTAAATTTCACTCACAAAAAAATTTGTTTAAAAATAAAAATTGTTTTTGTAAGTACAATCTCTTTTGCATTTTTCATTTATTTTTCAAATTTTAAAAGGTCTCATAATCTATATTGCGTTTTTAAAATGAAATTTTTGAAGATTTTCTTACAAAAATAAATTTGTCTAGATACTTGCAAGGTGAAAACAAGTAAAATATTTATATTTTCTTACGATTATATAATCCCTATTTCATAAACACATTGCCGTGTCGTTTTTCGATACTTTTTTTTTTATCATTTTATTAACTTTTTCTCTAGCTTGAACATTTCTTTGCTATAAAAAAGAAATAGTATGCAATTGTTGAAAAATACTTAAAATATGCAATATACATTAAGGGATTGCAACTTTCGTTTTCTTTTAGATTGGTTTATTGTTCGTTTCCTGATTGAATTTTTACATTTCTAAAGCTCCCTTTTATGGGTTACATAAACTAAAATGCTTTTTATAATTTTTTTGTTCTTTTCATGAAAACTATCAATCATATAAAGTCAAAGAAAATGTTTAAGTTAAGGCTGTCACAATGCAAAGTCTTAAGTATAATATTTTTACATTGAGAAAAACATCTAATAGATTTAATTTATATATTTAAGGAAATTTACTGAAGTATTAAAATAAACAAAAATTAAACTTGTGAGATAAAACAAATGTAAAGAAATTCTTCTGTATCTTTTAAAAGATTCTTTTAGATATCATTTTAGTAATATCTTTCTTTGTATTCGACAAATGAACCATTAAGTAACTCACGATTGAGTTTATGACTATTAGTTATCTACAAGCTCTATATTTCAGAATAATTAACCATTTTTATTCTAATAATCCTTTTCAATGCTTCATGGAGTGCCTCTCAATCTACTTTTTCAAATTTAAAAGAATTTTAACAAATAAATTACTTTAAGCATAGAAATTAATTTTCATTGTATGTTGGAAAATAATTACATCAATGTGTCTTACCTTCTGCTTCATCATTTTTATAAAGTTTGAAACAAATGTTATTTACTTAAGGTAGTTATTAGCTCTTTCGGAGAAAAAGTAGATAAATAGATCACCAACCAAAATACATAAATAACACGAAAAAAAAGTCATGATACATAAGATGTAATAGAACACGCTATTACTATAAATTAATTCCGATACCCATTAATGCAGAAAAATTTCCTAAAAGAAGCCGATATCCTTAATTATTTGACGCAAAATAAGAAAGCGACAAGCCAAGCTATCTGTAAGACAAACTTTTTTACTCCTTTGTGGATGCTGAATTAGATCAAGTTTCCGGCTAACTACTAATTCTTCGGAATTTCCTGCCGATATATGTAATAGATATACTGCAAGACCCTAGCTAATGAAGGTTACATTTTTGAAAGAATATCAAAGGATTTATTAAAAATAAATTTTAAAAAGGTAACATGATCAAACTGGGAAGACATGTTTTTGTAAGTTTGTGCTTCATTGTTAAATCCAAAAAATTAAAATATTGATTTTTCTAGAGCCAGACGAGCGTAACGATTTTTAGTTGCATAGTTTTAAAAGTTGAATTTAAAATTCATTACCAGACAAATGAGCATTATTAATAAAGTTAAAATTTAAAAATTATTTGGGAAATATCTAGATGCTATATTTGTTTCGAATTTGTTTTGCATGTGCTTGATACGTTATTCAACACTTAAAAAGGATGTATTAATAAATCGCTATTTTTTTAAAGTTTAAAACATGAAAAATCTCTCGTATTAGAGCAACTGCATTTATAATTTTGACTTTTACATATTTAAACTCTGACGTTGAAACTAATTTAAAACAATTTTTTTTAATCCCGAAGACTAAATTAGCGATTGTTAGATGTACTTCTTGCTTACGAAAAAATATTCGATGCGATGCAAATAAAAACACTTTTAAAATCAATAAGAATTTTTTTAAACTTATGAAAATAACTTATACTTTTGAACAGTTTTCAGTTTTAAGACGCAAGCTAAAATTTTAGTACTTTTATGAAATGAAAAATGAATGTTTTTTGATTAATAGCGTTTCTTATCGGTTAAAATATGTTAGTGTCCTAGTTTCAAACATTTTCCTTAGAAGTATATTACCCACAAAAGTACCAAGAAAATTTATTTTGAATATCATTGAGATTTAAAAAATCCTGGGATGCAAGATTAAAATGAACAAATTGAACTAAAACAGTCATTGCCTATGATCAATAAAACTCTTGCAAGCATTAAAAAATTGATAAAATACAATAACCAATGCTTATAAAGCCAATCAACAAATAGCAATGAATCACCAAATTGCAATTCCATTAAACTATTATTTAGTAATCAATGAGGTAGGGAAATAATATACGTAATACTTGAAATTCAAACTAACAAATAATTAATTTTAATCAAAAAATATATTCAGCAAATACAAGATTCTTCAAAAACTAAATCTCTTTAAACAAATAGCAAAATTATCACATACTCAAAACAAACACCCTCAAAAAGGATTAAATTAAATTAAATGCAAAAAGAACTGGACGAAAGTTGAAAACTTAAGAAATTTTACTGAGCATAGTATGCATTAATTTATTTAATGTCAACAGTACAGCTGGTGGAAAAAAAACCGATCCACCCCTCATTTCTCGGCTGCTATTGGTCAATGAATTTTGTGAAAGGTGTCATTTTTCAAGAAATAGCGTTAGAAATTGAAAACTGGCACCAAAATATTATAAGGGGTCGTCTACATATTAAAATGAGTGCCAACTTTGGAAATTCAAATGACAACACCCATTTTTTTACATAAAATGTTTAGCACCTTCAAAATACCCCATGTATAAAAAAGAATTATTTACTTTGCATTATTTGCTGAGATAATTAAAGCATTCATTTTGAATTCGTTTAGGGGTAAATCTCCAAATTAAAAAAGACAATATTTAGGTGTCTTTGCGAAACGACTAGCTAACAAAGGGGTTAACATAATCTCGCTAACGCGGATGCTAGAATTTAACCTTCACTAATATTGTGATTTTTTTTTAAATTAATTTTGGATTTTGAAATTCAAATATAAAATAAAGGCTAGAAGATTAAAAGTTATAATTTAAATTACGTCACATTCACGGTTATTTACAAAGAACAGATTTTCAAACGCGATTAGTTACAATCAGATTGACAAGCATGATTATTACATTTATGTTTTACATTTTTATGCAAATTTTTGTTTCGTTCATATTGCTACAAAAAGTTTAAAGTTCGACGCAATTTATCAGTAATATAAACCAAGTATTACAAAACGAGGGTTACGACCATAACGCGATATTTAAGGAAAGGAAAATAAAATTACGCAGAATGATTTGGCAATGATTTTTAACCAAGGCAGAGCGCTGTGGAGCAAAGTCAGGCATTCGCCTAGCATGCAAAGGTCTCAGGTTCGGATCCGGGCATTGTCAAAATAACTGCCGACTTATAAATGGCCCATGCAGCCAAAATGTCCGACGAATAATACCCCGTGTGGAGGGAGTGCACGTTAAATATGCTCTAAAGTCCCAACGCTGTGTACGATGTCGCCTTTGCTTTGGGTTCCTACTCAGTTGTCGGCTTGCCACTTGACTGTGGTTCTAAAATACGACGCCCGTCGATAATAGACCTCGTGTAGCTATAGTGCGACGATTATTCTAACCTAACCAAGGCAGTGGGCACTAATAATTTTAAATGATCAATGTGGTAACAATGAAATGTACTAAAAAACCGAATTGCAGTAATATTTTAAATTTTAATATTAAACACATTTTTTGAAATTGTATTTTAAATAACATACATTCAAAAACATAGTAATCGAAATAATTTAATGCGAATTATACAAAAAAAATACATTGTATGCACTTGAAACAAGAAAAGATCTTTAGGCATTTGACAGACATCAATAATTTGAATAAACATTTACCATTAACCAACACACATACCAATAACTTTTCAATCACCAAACGATAATGCAAGTTAGGATCAAGTTTGCCAAGTAATTTTTTACACGGTCCCTAAAATTGGTTCTTTCATTTTTTTTTACAATTAACTCGGCAAATAATTGTTGTTGAATTACAAAATTTGAGATTTTGGTTCTACTCGATCTACTTTATCAATTTATGTTAAAGAATAATAGCAACCCCATTTTTTTTAAAATTCTTATTTAAATTTAAATAAAAAATTATTAAAAATGAAAAATTGGTGAAAAAACTTGTTCTTCCAAAGACAAATCAAACAAGTTTTTAATGAAAAAAAAATCCTTGTTTATTTTTTTTATTTGTGGAGGTATAAAAATTTGTGAAACTTTTAACATTATTTGCGCTCAACTTTAAATGCTTATATCTCTACAAATAATGCAAATTAAATAATTTTCTTTTGTATCTGGGGTATTTTGAAGGTGATGAACATTTTTATGAAGGAAAAATTGGGTGTTGCTATTGGAATCTTCAAAGTTGGTACTTATTTTAATATGTAGACGACCCCTTACATTTTTTTTATTGTCAGTTTTCAATTCCTTGCGCTATTTCTTAAAAAAATGACACATTTAACAAAAATTCATTGACCAATAGCAGCCGAAAAACAAAGGGTAGATCGTTTTTTCCCCAGCTGTATTTATAAATGTAAACTTTAAGTATGTTTTATTTAAAAATACACTAAAGAATGTTCCTCATGTCACTTCCTAATGTAATTATTGGACAGCGGTCTTGAATATGTAAGTTTCAAGATAAAAAGAATTGTTTGGTAATTAATGCAAATGAGAAACGCAGCATCGCTTTTTCAGTCACTTAGGATTCAACTCGGCAACTTCTATGTCCTTTTTAGGTTTTTTGGAAACAAAATAAAATTTAGAAGCAATTTAAAATAAAATCTGTTTAGTTACGCTTTATGACATACATGTTCGTTCCGGGACTTAGTTGTAAATTTCGAGCTGGGATATTTTGGTGCGCTTTTGCGAAAATAGTGTAACTGCTTGATATCCCTAGCAAAATTCCACACATATATTCTTCATACAATCTATATTTGCTTGAAAAATTAATTGGTTTAAGTATTTTTTTTAATAATGTTTATTATTAGCTGAGGGTAAAGTCACTTTCAAAAAAATTTGAGGTCTTAAGCCCTAACAAATAAAATTTTAGGTGCTATGGATACAAATAGTTGTATCATGTGTTTTTTTAAATAACAGTTCATTCTAACATTGTTTTGACACAAGTTCTTTCAAACGTAGCGCCGATAATATTTTAGCTAAAACCTCGAAATTTTGTTGACTTCCGTTCTACACAATTTATCATACAAATAAGCGACTAATAGCCGTATTCAAGAGATTTCAGATTCGATTTTAACTATTATAACTCTATCAACTATTAATTAGTGAATATTGTTGAATAATATTCACATTTCATGCCAATTTGAATATTGGTGTGGTAATTTTTTTTACACAAACTAAAATTTACCTCATTTAATGGTCACTTATTTAACTTTAAGTATACTCTTTGCACGTCTAAACTCAGTTTATTTCAGGAAGTGAAAGACTTAGTTGCAAAACTCACTTTCGCCAAAGTATAACTTTGGTATATGATAAATTCCGCTCATTGGTTACTTCTTCCAATTGACTTTACGATCGTCAAAAGTCGTCAATTAACCTACCAGTACCCGATATCTTACACTTTAAATATGTAATTTGCAACTTGATTCTTCAAATGTAATATGGAGAATGTCAAAAATAGCGAAATAAATATTGGCGATTAACCTATATTTCTTAAAGACACATAATTTTCATAGGTCTCCTAGAAGTAAATGTAGGACTAAAAGTACCTATTAATGCATATAGGTCAAGTATTTCTCTAAGTATATTCAAACCAGGTTGAAGGTAAATTTGACAAGACTGGATATTTTTTAAATGTTTGAAAAATACTTGTTTCTAAACACTATTTCATACCAACTTCAAGATAAAACTGTTCAAGAAATATTTACAATTCCCTTTAAAACTCCCCCCCCCCTCCCTCCCCAAAAAAAAGACACGGTCGTCACACACACAACAAATCTTTAATAATTCAAGAGATACATCTGTAACATATAACATTTCATTTCATTTCTATCAACGTGTCATATTGTAACATACACATTTTCAATACATTGGAGGCATTCCTAAAAAAGCATAGTAAAATGCTCGGAATTCAAATTTGAATAGAAACATCAGACAAGAAGCAGATGAATTGTGATAAAAATTCAAACATTGAAAATTTGTGTCTCAGGCTTCACGCCCATCGATTTCGTGATTCCAAATACAACGGTGTTTTGAAAGTACAAGAACAAGAGAAACTGCAAAATGCTTGCAGTTTTTAGTTGCTCGATATCACGCAATGTAATGGAAGAACAGTTCTTACCTAGCTCTTAATAACACCGATATGAGCAAGACGTTTAAACACGCAAATTCTTTAGCAGACAGCTAATCGGATTGCTCGTGACCGGATATGTATACTTATCCAGCTCTCTATATTTTTCTTATGGTAATTGCCAGTTTAACTAGGCATAAGAAAACATTCGCAAACAATTGACTAACAAAACTTTATTTGATAAACTGCTTTTGAGAATTTCATTACAAAATTTTTACTCGAGAGTAATCAGGAAAATAATACGGAATTATCTGTTTATTACGTTAATGTCTTTTTTAATTATCAAAATGCCATCCTATTTATTTTTATGGGTGATTAATTCTGTTCAAATAACGTAATAGAAATTCTTTCGGGCAAAAAAGTTTTTTTTAGAAAACTATTTAAAATATATAATTAGCGGCAATTTTTTAAATTTTCAAAAACATTTATGAATAACATGAATAAAAGTCGTCACTCTCACAAAATTCCTTTATCTTTGAATAAAGCTAATAAAACATTTAACAACACCTGTCTATAATATTTTTGTTAAATAAAAGCCTTAAAATATATGGTACCCAAATGCCAATGTCAATAATTTTCTGCATTTTTATTTAAAAAGCGTTAAAATTACACCACTCTATAAGTGGAAAAAAAGGTTTGGGTAAGGTTGACTTATCGTCGCACTAAAACTACACACTAGGGTTATTGGCGAAGGGCGTCATAATTTAGAACTACAGTCAAGTGACGGGGAACATGAATGTTCACACATTGGCTAAACATGGCCGAAGAGTTGCGTGTTCGCATACGTTGCTAGGGTAGACTGACCAGTGAGTGAAGAGGCCCCAGCGAATGAACATTTAGTAAATATAATTTTAAAAAAATAAGGATTGAAAATCATTCCACTATATGGATTGGCAACACTGACTTCCTCCCATGTAGTAGGAAGCTATCTGACAAAGTTTGGTTGTCCTGGTCATTATATTCTGGTGTTCATTCACTGGCAAATGTGACGTCTTAAGCGTTCATTCACTGGTCAGTCTACCCTATTTGGCCAAAAAGTTACGAAGAGAATAAAAGATTTTACTATACCAAGGCTATAAAAAAGTAATAACATTGATGAAAAGGAAAAGATTAAAATGCACATATTTTCCTTTTTAGTATAAAACGTTAAAACAATACGAGTTAAAATTTAATTGAAAGCAAAAGCTACCTTTACAGGAAATTGCAGAGTGTTTAGCGAAAAGTAATGAAACTATAAAAAAAAAAATATCAAATCAATATGGACAATGCAAAGGGTATTGAAAAACATTAGTTAACAGAGAATTTCACCTGAAAACTAAATTAAAAATAGGATAAAAGAAGTACAATCACATACCATGGCTGAAGCTACTTGATTTTCAAACGAATCGTGCGAAATCAACTGAGAGTTGAAACGGAAATACCTTTCATTCCGAACAAATACTTTGGAAACGATTTAAACACATAGAAATGGCAATTGTCTTTAGTTTCGAGTTTTACTTAAAATTTGTCAGTAAAATCGATAACTACGTTTTCTTGAAAAGGGAAACTTTTTCTTTGGAGATTGCGTCTCCAATTTTCAGTGCATTTGACATTACACAAGAGACGTTTTAGACAAGATACAACTCTTTTAGATTTAGATAGAGTTAAGAGTTCTCTTTTAAATAAGTAGTATAAGTAGTTTTAAATAAAAATCCTTTTGCATTGCGATGTACGAGTCTGAACAGGTGACTGGCATAAACGTCGGGATAAAATTGCATTTTTATGGTTAATTTTTAAATGGTATTTTCTTAAAATCATAATATTTACTAATTTATTAAAAATTTATTTATTTGGGATGTATGACACCTTAGACGAAATCATGTTAACTCGAAATCATTGAATCGTCTACTAATCCTTGAATAATCATAGTATTTTTCTAGCGCATATTATATATAATACTTCACAAAAATCCTTAAATGGTCCATAGAAGTTAGTAAATCAATGACAGAGATATATGTTGACGTAAAAATCATTCTTTTGAATTTTAGCTGTTTGTCTCGTTCCATAAAAACAAATTGCAATAACTATGGAAAATATGCTATTTATTATTCAGAAGCATAAGTTAGCTTTGATAGAAATTGCAATTGATAGAAAAGTCTTTTACATTTGTTTAATATAATTACTGAATAAATTTTATAATTTTAGATCCTTCTCCACTTTGTAACAATGGATATATTGCTGCGTTAGATAAAGACAAAAATCCTAACTGCATCTGTGTTGTAAATATAGTAGATTTAAAACAAAATAGGAGTAAAATAACTGATTTAGTTAAATTTTAATTATTTTACGAAAATATTAAAGCACGCTAACTCTTCCGATTGTAATGTTCATTTTAATGAATAGAATAACAAGTGTTTTTCAGCAGGATAACGTAAATGATTTTATCGCAAACACATACACACCAACAGAGCCACAAATAACCCAATCTTTCACAATATTCTCAATTTTATATCGAAGCCTTCGATATAAAAGAGAGATAGAGGTTTTATATGAAAAGCCTTTGATATGAAAAGGGCGGTAGAGGGTTTTCCAAGTATAGCTCTTTCGTATTTACGGACGGATTTTCAATGTTTTCAATTCTTTCCTCAATACGAATGCGATGTGGCCTTATTGTTACTGAAACCCTCCTGTTGCTCTCTTTTGTGAAAATTTAAAAAGATACCCTGGACATGCGTTCAATAATGGAAAGCTGAATTGGTTTATTCTTTGATAACACTGACACTAATGCCTCAAAGTAGTATACACTAGTATGATTCAATTCACATTTTATAAAATTTTATATACTAGAAAAAAAGCGAACATTCTTTATTTAGACTCTCGAAAGGCTTTAAGTTGCAGTAACTAGTTCTTTTAGGCTATCATTTATACCATGTATTCGAGAAATAAGAGCTCATAAAAATTTAAGTAGCTGCCAGTATTTATGAAACATAGGAAAAAGCTTCCGATCCTTGGGTTCTAGTTTAAAAATATAATTTTCCTACTTTGTTTTCATTTATAATGTAATTAAATTTTAATTAAGTGCAGTGTAAACACAAAACTTCATTTGACTGTACTGAAGAATTGTACTTTTGTAGGTATGCCAATTATCAGTGAACAATGCGATATAAATTTTGTCTTTTGTGTCAAAGCAGATCTATAAGTGTTATGAATTAACTACTAAATTAAACCCTGTATGTTTGAATGACGCTTTTCATAAATGTAACGTTATAAATATAATGATAATGTTATAAATAAATTTTAAACATATGTTATAAAACCTAGCACACATTTCCAAAGGTATTAAGGGGAGTCAGTTGGTTCTATTTTGCCCATGTTAATTCATCTAACTTTAGGAAAGTTTTTCTCGGAAATATGATATATCATTATAAACTTTTTTATATTATATTTTTTTAATAAAGCTCTTTGATTCCTCAGTTTAAATCAAAGAGCTATTAATGGGGAAGAAATAACAAAACAAAATATGTTGATATCTTGTACAGTTTCTTAGAAAAATGTGTGAAAAACCTTATATTTAACTAAACACAAAAGAAAAGTAAGGTTTATTTAAGAAATAATATTAATCGTTTCTTAAATATGCTTATAAAAAACGATAAACAGAAATCAATAGCCTTGGTCTTAAATTAAAGCTAAAGATAAGAAGAATAAAAATAAGGAAAAAACAGAAAATCGAAATTTTTGATCCAAAGACCCATCCAACCTCCCCTAACAAGAAACAAATTAAAAATCCAAAACTCATTTATTGTGTTCATAATGCTCAAATTATAAAATGAGTCTAGTATTATGGATATTGCTACTAAAATTCAGAAAGTTATTTTAATATCGAACTCTCACATAGCAAGTAAAAAATTATTACGTTGACTATGAAGAAACAAAAAGTGTCTTTGAACGAAAAGAACTTGTTATAAATTTAGTAGCAAGTAATTCATATTGAGAAAACTTTACATTATGAGATGTGCATTATGGCATATTTTTCATTTTAAAATAATTTAATATAAATAACGGGATGTAATACTTTATATTGAACGGGAACAATAACATAAGCTTATTACCTTATAACAGAATGATTAATGGTATATATATGTGGATACATTTGATGTTTTTAGCCCGTGTGAAGAGAGCTGCCTTTAATAAATGAGTTGAAATCTAAAAAAAAAGCTTTTAAAATTTTTGCATTCATCACCTCGGTTGCTTGCCTCCGAAATTAAATATGATTTCGTTTTGAAAACTGCGGCATTAGTGTTTGAATAACTGAGCCCCGAAATCGATTAAATAGTTTATAGCTTGAAATGCATTGTACATACATGTTTATTTCTAGAAATGCATTAGACTTGTTTTGACTAAATGGGATTAAAATGCTTTTACTCAGAAATCTCTCAAATATACATAAACAACTGGGTCAAAAGTATTAGACAAAATTGCTTGGTAAAATGTAATAGAATTTTTTGTTATTTTTTGGCTGTTTTTTATAACGTTAAGGAAAAAAATTGCTTCAAGATTTTAAAAAGTTGTAATAAAAATAGTAATACGTTTTAACGTTAGTGAACAATTTTGAATTATTAAATATCATATAAAATCATAAAGGAAGATATTTTTTTCTCTCATTAAAATGCACACGCACAGTATTATACTTATTGTTATTTTTAAGGGATGCCGCTGAACTATTGAATGCATTTATTGAAAAAGTTGGATATCTAGGTTTTGGAATACATTTAAAAAAATTAAATTAAACAATGTCATTAACCAATAATTGTCTAAAATACGTTATGAAATTGCTTTCAGAAAGCTTCACGAGTGAAACTGTGTTGCAAGAGTTTTATTCATTCTAATTAATTGCAGCTCTAAGAGTAAAATCGTGTTTCATAATTACCAATATGCAATATTGTACGATTGCATTTCTATATCGTTTTAATATTATTTCGACATAGTTCGTAATACGAGTTTGTAATACGATTTCGTTTGCTACTAGGGTTTAAATTGAATTTGGAAATTATTCTAGTACTCTGTATTAAAAAGTTTCTATTCATAATGCAATACACACTGACAATTCATGGCCAACGATTCCTATTATTAGAAAAAGAAAGCGGATTCCCCCATTGGATTTCCCATTAACAAAATGACAGAGACTGCTATTTATTTCAGATGATCATTCAGCCATCTGTCAACTGTCTATATCCTGTCTTTGTAAGCATTCCATAGATGCGTAGTGACAGAACACAATCTTATTCCAGGCTCTCATTTGTAGATGTGGCTATCCTGACCATCTTTATGCTAGGAAACAGCCTACAACTTATATAGGAAATGATAGGTGAATATCTGGGAGATATGCAATAGTAGAATGGTGACACAAAATCCTATAAATGTGCAACTATGCGCCAAATAAAGCTTTTATTGTTCACCAGATAGCAAAATCAAGTATATATTTTTAGGGGCTGGGGAACCCAGTCTGTTAGGCACTCGCCTAGCATGCGAAAGGTTCATGGTTCGGGTCCGGGCATCGGCAAAATAACTGCCGACCTATAAACGGCCCGTGCAGCCAAAAATGTCGACGAATAATACCCCATGTAAGGGAGTGCACGTTAATTATACTTCAAAGTCCTAACGCTGAGTACGACGTCCTCCTTAACGGTTGAGTTTGGTGCCTATTCAGGTGTCGGCTCGCCACTTGACTGCGGTTCTAAAATACGACACCCGTCGCCAATAGCCCTCATGTAGCTCTAGTGCGACGATAATTCAAACCAAACCTTAATACAAGTTTTTTTTTTAAAGAACAAATACTATTTTTTCAGCTATTTGCTTTGCACTCGATCTTAAGGTCGGCGAATACCCAAAATTCCCCCAAATTTTAAAATTTTTACTATTACTTTAATTTTTTCCAAATTTGGTATAATGATTTGAAATATAATGAATAATACTATTTAGGCATTTTTTAAAATTTAAATATAATTTATTTATTTTAAACGGTGTTTTTCTACTAAAAAAAGAGGTTTACGTTAACAAGTCTACCACATTGAATTTTCATCCTATAAACATTAATTATGTGTTAAATTCTTCGTTTTGAACTGATGCATGCAATGACCCTCTAGAGTTACATACAAATTACAAGAAAAGAAGTTATTAAGAAAAATGTCATAAATTAGCCATAAAAAAAGGATTTTTTTCGATTATTTTACATTTGGACATTTTTTAAAAAAAAACATATTTACACCAGATGTTAGAGGTTCATGACACAGATATATATTGAAATAGCATCTGTAAAATTTTTCAGGTTAATTAATGTAAAACTTTTTATACTAGAACTGTTGGCGTAAACCCCTTTTTTTAGGTGAAAACACTGTTTAAAATAAATCAATTATATTTAAATAAAAAAAATGCCTAAAAAGCATTGTTCATTATATTTGAAATCACTATGCCAAATTTGGAAAAGACTAAAGCAATAGTAAAAATTTTAGAATTTTGGGTATTCGCCTACCTTAACTTTATAAAAATAACTTAAAAGTACTACATTGAAGATCAGTCATAACTGCCTACGATTTTCTAGGGGGAATTAGGTCAACGAATGTTCACACATAGATATAGATAAGACTGTAGTTAAATGACAATAAATTTATATCTACTTATACATAGTTCTTTGTTGAAACAACAATCAAAACCTTATCTTTTCTAATAAGAAAAATTGTATCCTCATTTATAACCTTATAAAAGTGCAATAAAAGCATAATTTTATTTTAAAATTCAAAAATAGAATAAGTATATATGTTTCATTTGCAGCAAACTGAATAATTCACAAATAAACAATAAATTCAGTTTTGATAAAATTTTGATACATTATAATATAACCATTAATTTGTAAATTTCTATAAATCAATTTGGTTGAGTCTTAAATTGCAACACAATTTGTTATCATTTAATTTAAATCGTAAAAAAAATTGTTTACTTTAATATTTTTATGCCAATCAATATTTTCCTTTATAATAATCAACAAATAACTTTTTGGCACTTACAAAGGGAAATTAAATCTGTATTCTTTGAAATAAAACCTTTTCCTACAACTTCATTTTTAATCCAAGAAAAATTATATCGTTGTTAACCTCAGAGCCATGAAAAGTGCAGCCGTACAATTGCTGTCAAAAATGAAAACAGCGATATTTCCTGGGATCAGTGTCTCCCATAACTAACAAAAGTTTCTAAAGATTGCCAAGAAAAAAGCCTTTTTCGTGAAAGTTTAAATCCCTACGTCAGGTTGAGAAAGTATTAAATAGCATTAAATTCAATCATTTAAGTGTTTGACCACAAGAATTTTAAAGCAAACCTAATAGTGAAATTGTTTATAGGTAACCTTTTAACCAGCCAGTAACTAAAACATTTTACTTAAAATTAGTTTTTGATGGTTTAGTTTAAAACTTGACCTAGGTAAGTAATACTTCGTTGTCAGTATTTTATTTCCTCCACTCCTCTAATTTAGGTTAGTTGGGTTTTAAATGCCCTCAGAATGCCAGTGAGGATGAACTCCAACTTTCCCTCAATTTCTTTATTCTTTAGTAGAACTACACTAGTTTTAAAATTATCTAGCATTAGCATTTATTTTAACTGTTCAATTTGTAAAATAAAAATTTAAAATCACACATACATGTAAAGAAATTAGGATATACTTATTCTAAAACTAAACGCTTTGGTGCATCAGCCTATTAGTGGGTCAAGGCCAGCTATGCCCATTTCAGCTTACCTGTCCAAGGTCTCAGACCACCTAAACGAGGTGCTACGCATGTGCCCTGGTTAGGTGGTCAACCTCAAGCGGAACTTCCAGTGTTTAGTTTCCAAGCTTGCTTGGTCCCCATTTTATCGACCCATCGAGATGAAAGGACGAGTCAACCTTGCCCAATCCGGTACTCTATTCCCGGACCTGTGGCATGATAATTTTAGTTTAAAATCATTGGTCAAAATACTCAATGCAATGCCGATCAACAGAGTCTTAAAACATACTTTATATGTGTCAAACAATTTGAAACCACAGAATTTCTCAATAAAAATCTGTCAATAATTGAACGGTCTTAAAAGTAGAAATATTAAGCGCGCGTCGCCAACAAAATATTTTAAATAATTTTTCAAGACTTAAATAGCAAGCATTAGTTTATACTACCCTTAATAGTTTTATTGCCCTCTTAAATGTTTATGTTATTATGAAAGTACCAGTTATTGTACCAGGAATACCAAAATTAGTTGGGATACTAAGATTTATGATTGATTAGAGTTTATAGAAAGTATTTGAATAATAATTAAAAGTGTTTAATCATAACCCCAAGGACTACTTATCACCCATTACGTACGCTCATGCCATAAGCTAATTATAACAAAACAAGTCTAATACAATTTTGTAAAACCTAATGCCTGGAAGCTCTGAACTTCAGCGATGTCTCCCAGGATAGCTTTTCCTAGTCTTGAACAATGCCTTCACTAATGGCACTGAACAACCACATGATACTCGAGAGTAAATTATTTTCAACATAAATGCATAACTTTCATTAAAATCCTGGACGGATTTACTGGATAAAATGTTTCAAACTTTATATTTACAGTTAAAAGGACTTCTTTCTAAGCCGTAAAGAGAGAGACAGAGAGATGCTGTTGTATGTTTTTGTTCCAAAAATCCTTTGTGGATTGCGGTTAAATAATTCAGTGGCATTTGTTTTAGTGGCTTTATTTTATTGAGTTTCTTTTTAAAATTTATAATACTAACTGAGTCTTAATCAGTCATCTATAATAATAAAAGAAAGAGTCTGTATTTATGTGGATCGCAAAATACCTACTTAGACTGCCCTAAAATATTCGAAATTTTTAATACCGATTACTTTTAATACCTACGTGTGCACCTGATGCTTAGTTTTTTCATATTTGATTGTGATTTTTAATTAATATAATTAGTTTCAAAAAACGTCATCCACGTGAGAGTGCGGGACCATAACAGGGCTTGAAAATACATGGACCGGGCCGAAACGGGGGCTTGACGCCATTCTCTGTTATTATTTGCTTTTTTCTTGCGCATGCGCCAACACGAATTGGATTTAGTTTAGATATTGAGTGTATTTTCACAATTAAGCATGCCTCTAAAAGGAAGCAATGCGCAGTTAAGGTAGGCGAATACCCAAAATTCTAAAATTTTTACTATTACTTTAATCTTTTCCAAATTTGGCATAGTGATTTCAAATATAATGAACAATGCTTTTTGGGCAATTTTTTTTATTTAAATATAACTGATTTATTTTAAACGGTGTTTTTCAACTAAAAAAAGGGGTTTACGCCATCACTTCTAGTATAAAAACTTTTACATTAATTTACCTGAAATTTTTTACAGTTGCTATTTCAATATATATCTGTGCCATGAATCTCTAACATCCGGTGTAAATACGTAAGTTTTTTTTTAAATGTCCAAGTGTAAGTTAATAGAAAAAAATCCT
Source organism: Hylyphantes graminicola (assembly GCA_023701765.1). Lineage (NCBI taxonomy): Eukaryota > Metazoa > Arthropoda > Arachnida > Araneae > Linyphiidae > Hylyphantes > Hylyphantes graminicola. Next base: position 25,508,213 of record CM043123.1, on the reverse strand, counting down.
TTTTTTGTGGTTAATTTATAAAATTTTTCTTAATAGCTTCTTTTCTTGTAATTTGTATGCAACTCTAGAGGGTCATTGCATGCATCAGTTCAAAACGAAGAATTTAGCACATAATTAATGTTTATAGGATGAAAATTCAATGTAGTACACATGTTAGCGTAAACCTCCTTTTTTAGTAGAAACAGTTTAAAATAAATAAATTACATTTAAATTTTTAAAAATGCCTAAATAGTATTATTCATTATATTTGAAATCAGTATGCCAAATTTGGAAAAGATTAAAGCAATAGTAAATTTTTTAGAATTTTGGGTATTCGCCTACCTTAACGGGTTCCCAGTAAGGCGGAACCATACTGCTAGTTTAATATAATTTTAACATAACATTAGAAGCCATGTAATTTTTAAGTTACTTATGTCACAATCAATTTTAGTTATAAATTAAGCATGTTCAAGAAGTAGGATACTTTAATCAAACTTTTGATTTCATGATTTTTTTTTGCCGTATTAGAAAGTAGGATTTGGTAACTTCCGTTAGTCAGATTTTATTTAGAAATTTAATCAACAAATTATTCTTCGTCGGCTCAAATCCCGCTGGTTTATTTAAAAAGTATTAAACTAAAAATTCACCGAAATATGAGGAAAAATAACTATGGAAAGAGATAAAAAAAATACATTTTTTACAAGTTGTTTGAAATAAACAATTCATTTTTGGTTGCGATAGGATTACTCGTACCATGACAGCACATAGCCGGATTGACGTAGGGTTGTGAAACATGGTTTGGCTAAGTTAAAAATTTTCTGGGATTAATTAAAATTACAAGGCCAGCTTTCGAAATCCCTCAAGTCCAAATTTTCTAAATATATTAAATATGATTAGGTTTTTTGTTAGTTTTTAAAACCAAACAATATTAGTGTATTTCTATAATAAAAAATATGTTTTTAAAATTTAGAGGCTAGCAGCCAAAAGCTCTTAGAAAAGTCTAACAAGAAGCTATTTAAATCTTGCAATACTAAAAGCATTATATAAGTCAATACGCTCATGCAATATCCAGCCACAACCAGTGTGGCTGTTATAATAAATGTTCATTTCAAAGCATTCAAGTGCCTTTTCATTTGACTGCTTTATTAAATAAACGATTAAAATCGGAACATGTTAGTTGGAACCGTAAAACTAACAGAACCAGTTAAGAACTGTACTAAAAGGTTACACAAACTGCATTTGAAAATTTCGATACCAATTAAAACAATCGGCTGGTGCTGTAATGACAAAAATGCGTCATAATCCAGAAACGAAGCACAAAAAAAAACTATATAAATGTGTAGAATATATTTAACATATATTTTTCTACTTAACCCTTTCAGTCCCAAAAATTTACTACACTACAGAAACTTCTGATATTCACAAAATAAGCATATTTTAGGTCAAATATACGAGTTCCATAAGGAAAAAAAATTCATTTTAATTTTTTATATGGTTTTTGAAATAATGCCAAAATTTTTTAACTGTGGAAAACAACAAAATAAAAAAAAATATATATTACCTAAAAACACTTCGAGTTATGTATTTTAAGGTATCTGACCATATTATAAAAAAAAATTAGTAATAATTTTAACCGAAATAGTTTAAATTGTGTTTTAAATATGTGGAACTGAAGTGAACTTATCAAAAATCAGGTGAAACGCTTGTTGGCTATTTTCTGAATAAAAAAAAATAGTATTTCTGACTTCTATTGAGATTAATGTAAAATATTGTCTAATAGAACAAAGTATGAAGAATCGCATGATGTGTGTTTGGATGTCATAACGGGACATAAACATTTTGAAAAAAATATTGAAAGTGATGATGCCAAATGGCATCACTGGGACTGAAAGGGTTAAGCTAAACATTTGGGGGCATTTGGTGCAAGTCCTGCGTCTTCAACATGACGATTGGCACTCAATTGATATTACAAGCATTTTTTCTAACTCAACTTGTGATAAATTATTAGATATGTCCAACCTATCAACGTAAATACTTCAAATAATAATTTGCTGCTAAAATTAATTTCTTTTAAACAATTATCTACGCTCTTGCTGATGGATGAAGAGGCTGTCAAAATTTGAAATCTTTTATGCAGTTGTGTTTAACTGAAAAATAATGGACATTTTAAAGAGTATTACCAAACAAGATTCAAATTTTATCTGTTCACTTCGCTCTACTGCACACGTTGCAGTAAGAGATTCATTCTTTCTGCACTCAAGTTAAAAAAATTGCAATGACTCGTAATTTTTTTCGAAGTAACAAAAACGCTCAGAGACATCTTTATTTTGAGAAATGTCATTCACTTGTTAGGCTCGTTAGGCCACTAACTGGAAAACTAGTTACTTTGCTCTCCTAAAAAGAAACGAGGAAAACTTAGAAGCTGAAACTAGGGAGAGTACAGAAATAATAAATATCTGAAAAACTTATTTGAACAGCGGTCAAGTTTATTTTTTAAGAAAACAATTTTGCTTATATTATTCGGATTAGTAATTTTAGTTATCATTGGGAATGTAGTTCATCAAAGGCAAGCTTTATCGTTCTTTATTCCCTATATATTTATTAGAGAATGCACGAAAAGTTTCAAATATTTGTAAAAATAGCTAATTTAATATAACTTTAATTTATCCTTTAAAATAAATACTTTTTTTAACTAGCTACATTAGTTAAATTTATGACATTAAAAAAATAAAAATATTAGAAAAATCATGTAGTTCTTTTCAAACATGTTTTATTTATAATTTTTAGTTGCCATCATGTTCAACGAAAGCATACAACAGCAATAAAAAAATATTTTTATAACAAGCACTTGGTTTCAATACATACTGCACTGTTAAAAATTTGCCACAGGATTTCACCGGATCCTGGAACTTTCTAGCTGCCCCCCCCCCCCCCCTATCTGGGGCATGGATTCACCACTTTTGCGGTGTATCGAAGTTATGATTCTATCACAAAATTGGTGAATCCATGCTCCAAATAGTGGTGACAGCTAGAAAGTGCAAAATGCCGGTGCAATGCCGGTGTTCCGGTGCAAACAAGTGCCAAAGTTCTGAACAGTGTATTACGACTAACTAAGTGCTAATATTTACATTTGACAACTAATATATTAAAAATAAATTTATTGAATTTTTAAATAACAAATTATATCAATAAACCCCATTAAAACGACCGTTAATAGCAATCAAGCCGCTAAAAGTCTTTAAACCCGGGAATTATTCACCATAACTCATTTAATTTTCTATCTATATTTCCAATTTTGGACCAATTAAGCACATTGATTATATGCGTAACCTTTATTTCAATTTATAGATAATTGATTCAATAAAGCACGGTAAGAGGCGTCATTCTAGGCCAAAAAGACCCACTCTTACAGTTTACCATCAACTTTATTCAACGTGAAAAGGAGGCGCATCAAAAATAAGGATCCATGTACTACCCAATATATTCTTATTCGAAGCCAATTTGTAGTTGCGCTAAGAGAAATGTGCTAAAGAGTAGCATCATATCTTTCTATTTACCAAATCGTATCTCTTCTGGGAATGTAATCAAGCTCAGCATTTTGAGGCACCTTTTTTATCGGTCCTAAAAGGAATTTCTCAGCAGATAGCCAATATTGGCTGTAACATTTTCTTTCCCTGATGTCATTTCAGGTAAAAGACGCATTTTATTCATTTTCATCCATAAATATACATTAAGTTCTGAATATCCTTCGAGTTCTTTGGAAATGTGCAGGAAAATACTGCGCAATGAAATGAAGTGAAGCCGAAAAATATTTAATCCTTTAGTTACGGCCAAATTTTGGTTTCCGTTATGATTTTTTTTCTACGCTAAACCAAGAACTAAAAAGAAACATGAATTTAGGAAATTGTGACAAATTTAACAGTCGTCAAATCCGTAAGGATTGAACCAAAAGCTCTAAAAAAAAATATTTTTTTAATAATAATTTGAAAGTTAAATTATGTGGAAATAACATGTTTCAGATTATTTTTCAACACAATTGCCACCTAATAGATTTTCAAAAAAGGTTTCAATGACCATTGTTTTCCGGAACGCAAAGAAGAGTTAACGAGAAATGTTTTTCTAATTGTAAAAATGAAATTAGAGTTAGATATTTTTAAAATACTATTTAAAACCATACTTAAGTACCAATAAAAAAAGTTACGTTGATTAAATAAGTTCTTACACAAGTATTTATCAAACTTTATTTTAAATGGGATATATATAAGTACAGGGTGGCGCAAATAAAAGTGGCCCCGTTGTGGAGTTAGGAATAACATATAATTGTTGCCTAATCAAAAACCAATGTAAAAACAGGTTAGCTAAGTGAGGCTAGTTGATTATTATATTCGACCTAAACGCTTTGCGAATTATTTACCGGCAACTATGCCATGTTTTGACAAGCTAGTTGGAATATATAAACTGAAGGTTTGTACAGCTGTGCAAAATAAAGTCCCCACTAGTGAGTATTCGGCCGTTATTTATCCTAGAGAATTGTGCCTTTTTGTTTTTATTAATACAAAACATTCTAAATTGAATCGGTGAGTGCAGAAACCTCTTCAGTCAAAAAAATCCGAAAACTCGTTTTCAATGAAAATAAGCGTAGAAAGGCAAGATGCGTGTTGGGTGCAAAAACTACGTTAGTCTGCCGAGTAGTTCCGTAAATACAGGACGTTTGTTTCGAGTGTTGAGTACAGAAATAGAGGAGGAGTTATTACGTTTTTTCTCCCTCCTGAAATATTTGAGAGTTGTGACTGACGTTGTTTCTGCACTCACCGATTCAATTGATTGCAAGACAAAATTTGCATAAGGAGCTGTCTTCAAATAATACACACTAAGATCTGAACTCGCCAATAGTCCACGAGTAGCTGTAATGCGATGCTAATCCAATCCAACCTATGCAAAACCAGGTTTGCCAAGTGAAGCCATGCGCGCTTGAATAATATTTTGTTTCGACTTGAAGGCTTTCAGACGGTTTCAATAGTTTTTCTCGCCAAGCATCGTAACCCTCTACTGCATGAATTTTTATTTTCATCCCCAAAATATATATGTATCCTTAATACTCACACATTATGGGAAAAATACTGAAACAAATTTAACTGCGTTAGAATTTAAATAATTTCAATTTTTTAAGTTTTTCCATATGACAAAAACCAACTGCAAAATTCCAATTTTGATAATAATGACTAGAAAACTACTAAAAATATTTCAAAATAACCCTTTTTAACTATGATTAATTTTTCAAAACAATTTATTAGTATTTAGTACTAATATTATTATTCTTTGAATTCTGCCAAAAACGTAATTTCACAAAAGTTAATAACCTCACTCTTTAATTTTGAATACACTTTTACTACTGTCATCTATGAGGATTATTAGTAACTAAAACTTTAAAATGAAATGTAATAGATGAAAAAAAACACAGATTTGTCTAGGAGGAGCTCGAATTTAATAGAATAAAGTGGATTAGGGTAAGGTGGGGTAAGTGGGCCACCTTTTTGGCATAATTCGACTTTAGACCCTCATACCACTGAATATAATCGGCCTAACCACTTATTTTTTTTTGTGGTCCATTCTCTCATATGTTATTACTGTACCCATGACAACCTTAACTCAAATTGGCAAAAAATAAATTTAAAAATATGTTTTTCTTTTTGGTCATCCGAGTGGCCCACTTACCCCGCATGGTGGGGTAAGTGGGCCACCCCCCTAATATATTTTTACACATAACTGGTAGAGATATGGTGGGGCAAGTGGAATAATCTACATTATTTTTTGAGTGTTTGAAAAAAAAAAGTAATGATGTATCTTTAATGGTTCCTCCATAGCAACTTTTTCTGGCACATGCAAGCTTACTATACCAAAACCGAGCTTAAGTTTGCAGCAGAGAAATGTACTGAGCGGAAGAATCTTGGTAAACAACCCGTCTGGCGCCGCAAAATCGCGTACTCTGATTGGCTGCTCCTTTCAACCCTGATATTCGTGCGCCCTGTTACGTCAAAATCGAAGGAAAAAAATAATTAAAATAACACTCTAACTGAAGCTAAACTAATAAAAATAATAAATTTATGTCTTGAAATAACAAATAAATTTGTTTATTGAATGTGAAATACCTTTTTGTATTCGATTCTCGCACTCAAAAATGAGAACTATTTACCCTTTTTCTCGTAGAACATTTGTATACTGCAAACTTAAGGTCGGTTTAGGTATACAAGAAAAATACGTTAATTTTCATCTTGTCGTTTTTGCATGTAGTGTAAACAAAATGTTAGGGCTACAGATTTTAAACTGGTCTATGTCAATGAATAGGACTAAGAATAGTGAATATGACTAACCCTATGAATCAGTAAATATGAATTTTTTTTTAAGTATATTAAGGAGTTGGGGCAAGCGGGCCACCCATGGCCCACTTACCCCGCCATTGTGGTGGCCCACTTACCCCATACGCGGGGCAACTGGGCCACTCCAATTTTCTTTTAACCTTATCAACATCACAAGTACATGACACTACAAAAAGATACTATGTTTTATACACTTTCAAAATATATAACATTTTGTTTTGTATCATGAACCGTTTGGAAATAAGTAAAAAAATAGTATGATGGCGTGAATTACGAAAAGATGCAATGTTAAAAATTTTCACAAAAAGGATTGTACCTTGTTACATACTTAAATGAAAACGATGCCATAATGTTTCCTGCATCTATAAGGGTAAATACGTAAAAATATTGTAACAGATTTTTTTTACGTCCATAATTCGGGAAATGCCAGGGGTGGTGGCCCACTTACCCCACCTTACCCTATGTTACTTGTAACCAAACGGTAACAGTATGCATTAGAGGGTTAATGCATCTCTCTACGTCGGGGCCACTTTCATTTGCGCCACCCTATACTTCTGCGCCAAACATAATAAATTTACGAAAAATACGATGCACTCAATAAATCAGTTTTGATGGATCGATGTAGTTAGTATTTTCTATTCCAGGTTGGTAGCTTCAAACGATTTTTTTAAAGTTTACTTGAAACTAAGCATTAATTCCTGATAACAATTAATTCACCAATAAAAATCACTTTTCGAGAAAAATTAATCTTATTGGTCAATTCATTCAAACTTAATGAGAATACTTTCGATAGTCGAATAATAAATATCCCCTTGCATGTTTGTTGGCGTACGTTTTCGTTCATTAAAAACCCAGAAAGATCAATCATATAAATAATCTATCGTGTGAAAACAAATTATAAAGAAATATCGAAAGGCAAGAGCGATTGGTCTGAAGAAAAAAAAAATCCCAGAAACTGAAAAGTGAGAAATGATTTTTACAACTTCGAAAATAGACAGAAATCTCAAGATACCATTCATTATTTGAAGAAATCACAAAATACTGTTTTAGGAAAGAATGAAAACTATACGGCTGGTTTTTCTTTGTTATTTTCCCGTTTTGTTTTTTGATTTACTGATTGATCAAAATAAAGGAGTAGTAACCGAACACGAATAACAATGCCATTTCCAAGTATTACAGGATAAATTAATTTGATCAAAGTGATAAAAGTGGAGGACAAATCGATTCGTGTTCATTCTTTTCTCTTTTTAACACAAAAGTAAAAAAAACATTCTACTCGAAAGGACAAGGAGTTACGAACAATTAAACAAGATAAAATCGTTTATTTAGCTTTTTACAGTGAGAAGTAAAGAAGTATTGCAAAAAATATATTGTGGTTTCTCTATTTTAATTACAAATAAGAAACATGCAAGTGCGCAACAGAAAATGTTACTTAGAACTGCTTCCACACAAAATTCATGCGTTTAACCATTTCAGACCCAGTGATGCCATTTGGCATCATGTTTATGTTCATAATTTTAAATAATAATGAGGCTGACATTCTATTGGGATTAATGCAAACTATTTTATTTTTGAAAGATGTTTGAAGAATCGAATTATGTGCTTTTTGATATTATAAATGGCTATAGACGATCAGAAAAAAAAATATAAAATGATGTCAAATTGTCATTATGACTGAAAGGGTTAAAAGAAAAAGCCAGACCCAGTATTTAGTTCCATATTAAACTTTAAGATGCCAAAATAAAACAAATTTCCATCGAAAATTAAATAATTATTACTTATGTTTTGCCATTTTTTTTTTTGTATTTCGAAGAATCAATGTTATATTAATCAAACTTAGAAAATTAACATATTTCATATCAACATACAACATTGAAAATATCACCTTCAAAACGTAACTAAACAAATTGATTTTTAAATACAATTAAAAAAACAGAAGGCAATAATTAAACCTTGCCAAAGGAAAACGTCTTATCTATAAAAATAAAAATGAAATGTTGTACGTTTTTTACCTTATAGATTGTTAAACTATGTATTCGTTTGCGTCGTAACTTGGCACTAATGTGTAAGTTCATAATTAGGTTGTGGTGTTTGAACTCTTAGAGTTCAAAAGATCTTCTACTTTTTAAAAAAAGAAAATTTGACTTATTTGAAGAAACTTAATTTTGCTGAAGTCAGGTACTCGTCTTTTGTTAGCTTGTACAGCTGATGAAAAATTTAAACGCCTACAAAAATAATTAAATTCAAAATGTTTAATTTATTCTGTTGTCATTACCTTCAGAAACTAAATCCATTATTTTGGAACATAATTAACATGCTTCAGGAGGTCTTAAGGGGCATTAACTCAAGACAGTTTATTGTAGAATCAAATCGTCACTTAAGTTCAAACATATGCTATCTCACTTTGCACAACGGATTAGATTTACTGTACGGTAACCCTTGGCATGTTGGGCGGCATAAAAATCTTGCGTAGCAAAGGCGTTAGAGAAATTTCGATACAAATATATGGGCAAGAAGGAGTTTTACACGTGAAAATGTTTTTTAAAATGGTGTTTTTAACAAAAACAGCAATTTGGTTTTTAAAAAATTAAATCTTGTAAACATGGATTTTTATCAAAGTAATAAAGTAAAACATAGCTATATTTGTAACCGATTACTTCAAAATCGTGTAAAATCAAAAATTGCCTATTGTTAACTGTTATGACATGACGTCAATTAAATCCCATGTAAGTGCACCAATTAATATTTTCCCACCGTTATAAAACACCCAACTTCACTTTCTTAAAATTCGTTATACTAAAATATTTGTTACTTCAATTTAAAAATTACGAAGTAAATTAATCTATTACCTGTGCGTCTACTACAACAAAAAATTTAGTAACTAAACTGGCGTATTAGATGTTATGAAATTTTATTTTCTGAGCTGTGGATAAAACATAGTGGTTCGTCAAATTAGTTAAGGTAGGCGAATACCCAAAATTCTAAAATTTTTACTATTACTTTAATCTTTTCCAAATTTGGCATAGTGATTTCAAATATAATGAGCAATACTTTTTCAGCAATTTTTTTATTTAAATATAATTGATTTATTTTAAACGGTGTTTTTCACCTAAAAAAAGGGGGTTGCGCCAACACTTCTAGTATAAAATGTTTTACATTAATTTACCTGAAATATTTTACAGATGCTATTTCAATATACATCTGTTCCATGAACCTCTAACATCCGGTGTAAATATATAAGTTTTTTTTTAAATGTCCAAATGTAAGTTAATCGAAAAAAATTCCTTTTTTTGTGGTTAATTTATAACATTTTTCTTAATGACTTCTTTTCTTGTAATTTGTAAGCAACTCTAGAGGGTCAATGCATGCATCAGTTCAAAACGAAGAATTTAACACATAATTAATGTTTATAGGATGAAAATTCAATGTGGTAGACTTGCTAGCGTAAACCTCCTGTTTTAGTAGAAAAACACCGTTTAAAATAAATTATATTTAAATTTTAAAAAATGCCTAAATAGTATTATTCATTATATTTAAAATCAGTATGCCAAAGTTGGAAAAGATTAAAGCAATAGTAAAAATTTTAGAATTTTGGGTATTCGCCTACCTTAAGTCATCCAAGAAAGTACCTTTATTTTTCAAATAAACAGAAAAATGAAACTGTTGGAAATTTTTAATATGGATAACTATCAATGATGCACGCATTTCCATGAGAAACACGGGGTTTGAAACGTGTTCCTAACAAAGCTCGTCAATCATTCTCAATGATAAATTAGTGCACTTTTCTATTAACAAATATAGCATTATCACTCATTTTCCTCCAAAACAATATCCAAGTGCAATAGTGCTCTCTCAGTGTAAATATTTCCCCCTAATATCTTGAGTAATAATACGGTACGAGTTTCGCAAATTAATTTTCTAAAAATTAAAGTTCGTTTCTCTTTTACTCTTTATTTTGATAACCGTTTCTCAAAACAAATATTCAAGAGAAAAAATACACTGAATTTATTTTTATTTCTCCAATTCACAGAAAGAGACGTTAGTAAAAACCGTAATTTTGAAACAGCCTGCAAATAACAATCAAATGAATTCCACATATGTTTCCTTTCTGCGTGTTTTCACATAAAAAAAATTAAAGTTTTCTTTGAAAAGATCGGAATGGAATGAGGAATGCATGTCGTCTACCTCCCACTGTGAAGTCAACAAAAATAGACAGCATGAAATATTATAGCTACGAGTTTTAAAAAAAATATCTTTAGAAATAGAAACATTATTTCAAATTCCTTACAAGTACTATTACATATAAATGTTGAAAAATTAAAATTTAATTTACACTGCTCAAAACAATTAGGGGAACACATTCAGTACTTTTGTTAGCCCTTTCAGATCCAATGTTTATTTTTTACACGAAGAATCTAAATTTTGTGAAATAGATTCCTTATGCATCCAGAATAAAATGATAAAAACATTCTAAATGGATTCTAAATGGAATCATTGGGGGTGAAAGGGTTTAAACTATGCGCTGCCCTAATAAATTTGAGCAGTGTATTTAAAAATGAACAAATATATTTATGATTTTTATGTCCTTCTTCAGAAGATTCGTAATAAGAATTTAAGAAATCGATCTTTAAAGAATTTAGTAATTCTAAATTTATTCCTACATAATTGACACAATTTTTTGTGAAATTAAAATCCAAAGTTATGATGGGGGGAGAAAAGCTGTTTACTTACGGAAATAGTTAAGCTTTTATAACATAGTAAAGTAAATATTTATATTATTAAAATTCTAATTAAACCACATGCAAGAAAAACTTCAGCTTTGGTGAAGAGATTTAGTTTAGGTTGGTTGAATTCGCACAAAGGCTATAAACAAGTGGGGAGAGAACGCAATTATTGTATTGATTATATCTTTAGGAAACTGATTAATTCTTTCATCTAATGATGTTTACACGCATAAACAAAAAGATTTTTAAATTAACTATTACATTGTCAACTGTTTTTCACATTCCAATCAGCCTTAGTTTTCGTTTGTGTGGCTCTTGTGGTTTAAAATATATTTAATTATAAGTAATTCACATTTTACGCATTTTTTTTATAAAATCAAATTTTTCTAATCCAATAACTTAATTTTCCACAAATTGGTTCATATACAATATCAATAAATACATTTTCAAGAAATTTTTATTTGTTAAAAAATACAATAAAAAATTACAAAACAAAAATCTCACGCAATGAATTTAATAATTTTAACTAAAACCTGCATACATAGTTATGAATGTTTACTATTAAACTATAGTGTGTATCATCCGAAAAGTTTGAATACAAGTTGATGCTACAAGAACTTAGTTTGAACATAATTATCTGGAAGCTGCGCAGAGCCAATCCCAGCAAGAGAATTCTTCGATCTTTCCCCATGTTCGCTTCACCGATTCGCAATTTCTTTTTAGAAGCGTTTTAAGATTAATGATGAAATAGTGTCATCGTTAAGGATGGGAATTCTTCGGATTCCCCGAATAGTAGGGGAAGACACACTATCCCGCTATTTATAATTCCTTATCCTATTACTTGGGGTAAGAACTAGACATTTGAGATCATATACGAATACATGAATTTGTATAAGTCAGATTTTCAAACGTTCCGTATAAAATTATTGGTGTTAAGAAACGAAGTTTATGAAAATTTTGAAAACTCAGTATTTATAGTAGTAGTATATCTCAGTAATTATATTGTTATAAGTAAAGTTTTATAACTGGCAGTTACCATAATACCACGTGTTATACAGCTGTGCACTCTCCTTTAAGTTATGCATTGTGACTGCTTCAGTTTCTTTTTATTTAAAAATTTCTAAAAATCCGTAATTTATTTCCAACATCAAAGGCATCAAATCCTCTGATCTTTAATCTTAGTTACGTGCAATTTAGACAAGGTTTTTTTTAATAAAACGAAGAAAGTCTTTGATATCGTAAGTAAATCAGGCTTTAATATTTTAGATAAAGTTGAAAATGCTTTTTACTCATTTATCAAAGCGTATTCACGAAACGTACAGAATAAACTAAAAAAAAAACCCTATTCTTTATAAGCAATTTCGAAACAAACTTACGTGACTGAAAATTCCCTTTCACACAACAGCAAATCAACACTCAGCAATTGAATCATCGAGGACCATTTAATCCTAAACTACTCGATTGGTTCAAAGTAATTTCAAGATTGGATGTCTACTAACTTAATTCAATTGTTTCTATTGTTTTTATCTTAGTTTTAATACCAAATGGCTGATTTACGAGCAAATGGGTACTGCAACGAGAGTTGGTTTCTGATTTATATCCAAGAGAAGTAAAGTTATTTATTTGGGAATAGTTGCTTCTTATTCTTGGTGTTTCTTAAATTAGATAAGAGTTTAAAGGTTTGATTAATTTATTTCTTTAACTTCGTAAAATAAAAATTTTTCCCGCTTAGCTATCATTTTTAGCCAGGTCAGTGACTTTAGACATTGCGGATAATTCCAAAGAAACAAATTTACTACGATGTGACGAAAGGTTTACTCTAATAATTTTTCACGACATCATATCGTCAAGAATGTCGAATTTTCGTGAAATTTGAAAATCATTTTCTGATTGTACATATACTGTGAGATTCTGAATAAAATAAACTGTTTATGTAGTTTATATTTTTTGTAAAAATTATATCTAAATGCCTCACCTGTGAAAATAGCCTTTTGACCAAAATGAAAAATCATGTTGATTTTGCATTTTTTAATTTTATACCTTTTCTTTCATACTTTTTAAGACTTACAAATAAAATAACTATAAGTCTCATAGTATTTTCCAAAATTTGAATCATTAAAACAAAAGGTTTCCTACCAAACATTTTAGTAAAGGAGATAGCATTAAATTACAATTGTTATAATAAGCTAAACTTATGTAAGCTAAACTTACGATGAACTAATGCTATTTACCTGAAACAACGAATTATATATTTCAATATAACAACATTTCATTATATAATAGAAAATGAAAATTAAAGATAATTAACACTGTCAAGACGCTCCTAAAAATGCTATTTCCAAACTTTCAAAACTGGTGCCTTATATTCTTGAAAAGAACTGTTTGACTTGAACATGAGAACTACTTTTATAGTATGATTCTAAAGTAAATTTCATGTTTAAATCATATGAAACTGAACAAATAGTTCATTTCTTCTAGATCGCTCCACATCCTCCCATTTCCCTCCTGGCACATTAGCCTCATCCAAAACTAAGGGAGGAAAAGGGGGGCTCAAGTTGCTACAAGGGCTCGTTCATCAAAAAAGCCCTTTATGCGCGACACAAGGGGAGTCACCGTTCACTGCTTCCGAATCGCGGCACACTTCGTTCTAGAGTGATTCCCATAGTCTTGCACTTTGTCAATAGGAAGCTGCTTTGCGTTCTGGAATGATTAAGATCGCGAAAAATCGATTGGAGTGAAGTTTGATTGGGATATTAGTGTAGTACTTATTTATGAAGTTTCTCGGAATGGGTGGAAATTAACAAAAAAAAAAAACTCTGATTGTGATCCGAAAAATAGTTTTGCTAACAGTGAACTTCGATACTACTCAAAAGGTCAAGTACAAACTAAGCTGATTTGGGTAAAGAATTATTAATGTCGACAAATACAAAGTCAATTGGATGGAATTCATGCCGGAGAAATTAGTTTGGGAATATTACCCTTGCAGTCGGTGGAAAATTTCCAGTAATGTTTTAACAGTTTGAATTCTGTAGGAAGGCTGTTTCTATGGCTACGGCTGCTCAATAATTACCAAGATACTTAAATGGTTTTCGTTTTATTAAGGCCTTCAAATGCAGCAACGGAATTCAGTGACCATCTATGGTAGTCTACAGAAACACGAAGGGCATTCGAAACAATTGCAAACCCACAACATCCAAAAAGAATCCCTTTATTAAAAAAAATCTTAAATTTATTTTCAAAACATCTTTTTTAACTAACAATACTTTCAATAAATTTACATATTTGAGTTGAATTTTGAATAATAGTGGCAATCTCTGCACTGCGTTTTGCTCTTTTTTTTGTTAAGAGAAATGAAAACCCTTAACTGCTGTTTTAAAAATGTTTAGCATTGAATAATTATTTATTCACTCATTGATGACCCAGCTGTGAATACCATTAACGCCTTCCTCGTCCAATAAAGTTTTTAAAATTCGTTTTGCGTGTAGCTTAATTTGTCCTTCATAGATTGTCCCGCATTAAGGTCTTCATTTGTCTATTATTTTCTTTATTTAGATGTACATAAACAGACATTTCATTACCGCAAGGCAAGTTTTCTTTCCAATCCTCAATTTCTTTTTCTATGACAGTAATTTATTCGAATTTTAATATTTTATTGTATCTAAAACGCTTGTAATTTAAGTACTTTCTTTCGTCTACTCCCAATACATATCCGCTACGATTCAAATCCCATGGAGACATAGAAATTGGGAAAAACTAAAAGAAAAATTGTAAACTACACAAAAACCTGAACTACTTTTAATGAAAGTTCTATTTTTTTCCTTTAAAATTTTGTGGTATTGGAAAAATTCTATCCTTTGTTAATTGTCATCGTTAAAAGCCTCCCACTAACAAAAAGTATGATTTTTTCCTTACTTTCATTGAAACATAATAGGTAGTCAAAAAATCCTCATTACTTCAGAACTTAAAAAGACCCAACTCAGAAATAATGAAGTTCAAATATTCTACCAACTATTCACCAGTTTTTATAACTACAATCCCATTCCCGTACACTTCGAAAACTATGCCTACTCGAGGCAATATTTGCGGCAAGAAAGCAAATATTCTCCTATGTTCTCCAATATCGTGGCGCCCAATTTACAGAATATTAGCAATCCTGTCATCTAGCAGTCGTTTTTAACTGCTTGATGTATTTTTCCTTTCCCGCAATCTGCTCTAGCGTAATTATTCGGAGCTCTTTAATGATGAATAATTATCTCTGGGTTATTAATTTAAAGCGGGTAATAACAAAACTCTTCATCGCGCTACAGTTTAGACAGAAAAAAACAGATTGAATGACCATGGTTGCGTAGACAAAAGGACATTTCTCATTTCTAATTACGTTAAAAGAGCCTAACATAAACAGACTTTAGAGCTCAGCCACTTTATATCCTGAGGATAGAAAAAATGCTTGGCTCAGATTGAAACTAAGTAATTTTGCTTGACGAATGATAATTTTGATTAATTTGTATGTTTTTCATAGTATAAAAAAATCGCGTTTTACGAAAAGGTTTGCTTTAAAATTTTGTAGTGTTCATTTTTACAGTAAGATGAACTATATAAACTACGAGCTTTGCTTACTTATAAAATCCATAAGCATTTTAAAATAACTTTAGATCTATTACATAGCTGGTAAACGTTGTACTGCATATGGAAATACTTGACTGAGCAACTCTGTTTAATTATTTATACTCTTAATTTTACAAATGTAAAACAGTCACCAAGTTAAAAATTATGCATAAAATACTATGAAAAAATTAACGGGTTTCTTTTTTGAGGGGGGAGGCACGAGCTGTAAGGAAGGAAACTACACTCTTAAAACAAACGAGTGACATCCACTCCAGTAGGAGAAGTGCATTTTCGACACTGGAAAGGAGTGAATATTAAATCAGACAGAGTTAAAATCACTCGTTTGGAGTGATCCTGTCGGAGGTTTAACACACAAAGGATCCACTCCAAGAGGAGAAGCGCATTTTCCAGACTGGAGGAGTGAAAATTACTCAGACCGAGTTAAAATCGCTCGCTAATTTTAAAAGTGTAGACTGAAAAGTTGCCTCTTCCAAAAAACATGAGGCTCAGAAAAAAAGGCATTTAAAATATTTATTTATATTCTAAATAGTTTATCCATGTTATTACATTTTATAAATATATCTGCAGTGGTAATTTTGTATCACGTTAATCTTGCCATCTGAGAGAATGAGGGAATACAGGTATAAAACCGTCAAGAGACTACCAGTTTTTACAGAAACACATCTAAATTTTGAAATATTTATTAAATTAAAAAATAAAGTATTGATTAGAATTTAAAACACATTTGCTAAATTTTTAAATATTAAAAGTCCTAAATTTTAATCTAATGCAATGAAGTAAGTTTACACTTTTCCCAAAAAGTTTTAACACCCTGAGGATTAATGCATTCTACGTTTGAGGTTCCCACATTATACTTACAACGTAAAAAGTGGAAGCTTTTTTAAAGGTTATGCCCGTCCTTCTGTACGTCACCCACTTTTACAGACAAATCTACAAATGTTACAGAATAGTGGATCTCTAAATATTGAGCGCACCGAAACTAGAAATTCTCAGAAGAAAAAAGAGAATTCTTAGTACTTCAATTAGCTTGTTTCACATATATTCATTCACGCTTTCATTCCTGCACTGGTTGTTTGGGTGATTGTTATGACACGGTAAGCTCTGCTAATTACGTTGATTAACCAATCAATCTCATGTGCTCATTCATGAGGAACTGTTGACACTCAACACGTGAACATTAAAAAAAAATAACTCCATAGAAAAACCTTTAGAACCGCTACCTTTTTTTACCATCGTTACCACACAACATTCGCACGCGAAACAAAATATTTGAAAAAAATGTGAGAAAAATCACCTATTTAAGGTAGGCGAATACCCAAAATTTCCAAAAATTCTAAAAATTTTACTATTGCTTTAATCTTTTCCAAACTTGGCATACTGATTTAAATATAATGAGTAATACTATTTATGTATTTTTTTTAAATTTAAATATAATTAATTTATTTTAAACGGTGTTTTTCTACTAAAAAAGGAGGTTTACGCTAACAAGTCTACCACATTGAATTTTCATCCTATAAACACTAATTATGCGTTAAATTCTTTGTTTTGAACTGATGCATGCAATGACATTCTAGAGTTGCATACAAAATACAAGAAAATAAGTTATTAAGAAAAATGTTATAAATTAACCACACAAAAAGGTTTTTTTCGATTAACTTACACTTGGACATTTAAAAAAAATTACTTTATTTACATGAGATGTTAGAGGTTCATGGCACAGATATGTATTGAAATAGCATCTGTAAAAAATTTCAGGTAAATTAATGTAAAACTTTTTATGCTAGATTTGTTGGCGCAAACCACCTTTTTTAGGTGAAAAACACTGTTTAAAATAAATCAGTTATATTTAAATAAAAAAATTGCCTAAAAAGCATTGCTCATTATATTTGAAATCCCTATGCCAAATTTGGAAAAGATTAAAGTAACAGTAAAAATTTTAGAATTTTGGGTATTCGCCTACCTTAATATAACTAAGTAGAGAACGAGACGTGTTAACATATATCAACATCAGAATCTTTGAAGGTCCGCATTATTTGTAAGTGTCAGAGGACGTTCTTTTTTGTATTTAAATATCGGAGGTATTTGTAATGTTCGCATTCATTTTAAATAAAAAAATACATAATTATTCTTCGAAATTCAAACAAAGCATGCTTGAATGGCAACATAAATGCTGAATGTAATAAATTAGTACGCGAGCCTCGATTGGTAAGTCAATGTCACCAGGGGACAGAGCATCATTTGGTGCACTGATCGTAAGATCGGGAAAGAAAGATGGAATGAACTATGTGAACTAATACAAGCCAATTGAGCAAACAATAAAGTATATTAAATAATTCTGCCAAAGCAAATGAATGAAAACGGTTAATTTGACTTTTCAAAGTTTAAATTAGAACTATCTAAAGGCCGAGTATGGCATTTGCCTTTCGAAGGTGAACAAATATTTCGTTAAAGGGGTTTTATGTGACAGTTACTTTTGCAAAGCTGCTTTTTAAAACACTATATTAATAACCAGTTACTATGTCAAAGGTAGTTGTTATGCACTTTTAACTTCATAAGATGATGAAAAGATACTTTTCGAACTAATCATAGAAGCTGCCTAAGATATTGGTCAGGAATATCACAATTTTTCAATTGCGACTGGCGTATCATCGTAAGTTTAATGTAATTAAAAAATCTATATATAACTAAACCTAAAGAGCTTTTAGTACGCATATATATTAACCCTGATATTTTATAAGCACAAAACAATCTCTAAAAAAGTATTTTTATAAGTTAAAGGTATTATGGCTGATTTTGAATAACAATTCAAAAGTTTAACCATGACATTTTAATTTATAAATGTTTTCTGTGTTCTAGGATGCTGATATACGATTCAAGAAAGGAAAATCACTACGATACCATTGAACCACCACATGGTGAAGTGATGATGTTAGCAGAGAAGTCAACAAAGATGGAACTACTCAGAATGAATAAGCTAAACTTGAACTAAACTCAGTAAACCAAACCCTTATATTTATTCAGAAGTTCTGATAAAAAAAACCAATGAAACTCTTTCAAGATAGGAAACAAGTTTTCAATGTGTTTTCTTCGTTTTGAAGACAGGGACCGCTGACTTTCGTTTACTTGTGTTTTTCATTTACAATCTTTAGACTGAATTTGTAAATGATTCCAATAATAAACCATCACAAACTTAAAACAAACGATCTTCATTAGTATACAATTACTTATTGAGTAATTCATATTTTAACTTGCTTCTGATAAACATTCAAACAAAATACAATGTCTTTGACCCAGGAAAATATCCTATCACTAGAGGACACATGCATGTCTTGTCCATCAGTTCTTCCATTTGCAAATAACATTTCTGACTTAGTACTGTCCATAGACAATCAATTAGACGAAAACGCAACAAATATAACAGATTACGTGCCTTATGAAAAAAGGCTTGAAACATACCTTGTTCCTGCAGTATTTGCCATTGTCTTTATAGTAGGTCTGTTAGGCAATGGAACCCTGATTTTCATTTTCATGAGGCATAAAACCATGCGCACAATCCCGAACACGTACATAATGAGCTTAGCTGTTGGAGATTTTATTTTAATTGTAGGAACTGTTCCTTTTATTAGTACGATATATACATTCGAAAGCTGGCCGTACGGAGAATACATTTGCAAACTCAGTGAATTCTTAAAGGACGTCTCGATGGGTGTCACAGTATTCACTTTAAGCATGCTAAGCTACGACCGTTATATAGCCATTGTACTTCCGATCAAAAAACATACCGGAAGCAGTGCTAAAACACTAACCATTGTTATTGCTATTGGAATTTGGATGATGTCTGTGGTCCTTGCTCTTCCTGGCACTTACTTTTCTTTCCTTTGGGAGTATCCAGTCACAAAGGACCAAGTTATTTATATTTGTTATCCCTTTCCCAAGCATATGATGCCCTGGTATCCCCGAGTCGTTATACTCAGCAAATTTCTATTACTTTATGGAATACCTTTGATTCTCATTGGATCCTTTTATGCCATGATAGCTTGGCATTTGATCACAAGTTCCAGAAATAACATTGGTCAAAATCCTAGTCACATGAAACAACTCAGATCTCGTACTAAAGTTGCCAAAATAGTTTTAGCTTTTGTAGTTATCTTTGCTATCTGCTTTTTCCCCAGTCACACCTTCTTAATCTGGTATTACTTTGATTCAAACCCCAACGAGCATTACAATCACTTCTGGCACAGTTTGAAGATTATAGGCTATGTTCTGACCTTCGCCAACAGTTGCTTGAATCCCATAGCTCTGTATTTAATAAGCAGTGTTTTCCGAAATCATTTTAAGAGATATCTGTTTCGATGCTGTTGCAAACCTGAAGAACTTCGAAGAGAAACTATGACTCATAGCACTTCTTACCGCAATGCCCACCATGATGGAACAATTAAACATGTCTGAAATAAACTGTTGCATGTTTTAAATGTGTAATTCTTAATGTAAAAATTAGAAAATAAGTATGAACAATGTAATGAAATTCTCTTAGTACTGTGTTTGGAAATTTGTGTGCCAAATAAAAATGATATCTTAGTGTCGATTAATTGCAAGCAAATATTGTTGCTGTTTGTCAATCTCTTAAACATCTTCTCAATCTCTTGTACATTTATAGACGTATTGCAATTTCATAAAAACACAACATATCAAACTAGCAATTTTATAATTCAAAACTATTTCGATTTTTTTTAAGTATCTTGTTTTATCAATTATTCTGTAAGACAAATAATGTTTCCATTGTTATATTTTTTCAGCTCAAAGTTTATTTTTAGGACAGGTTGAATAATTTAAGAACAAAATACCAGTTTATATTAAAAATACAAAATAATTCTGTAAAATAAATTATAACTCTGTTCTGATTATTTACTAGCAGTTCACCATGTCACTCCCCTAGAAACTGTCTAATACCGTATCTCAAATAGCTCTGGGACATTAATATTGGTGGTCAAACGGCAAACTAATTGAACCAAAATTAAAGTTAACTCAGACATATTAAAGTTAATTTACGAACAGTGGCAGCAAGTCCTGAAAGCAGCTTATTCTAGGTATAGTGAGGCAAATGTGTTACGGAAAGATTACTTTTCACTCCATGTAGTAGAAAAATATTGTTATATTGTAAATAGATTTTTTTATACAACGAATGCTGTACAAATAAGGGAAAATTTTCAAAATGGCTAAAAAAATAAACATATAGGGAAAAGTATGCCATTTCCTTAGAGTTATAGTAAATAACTAAACCAAACTGGTAAAAATAAACACTGAACATAAACAAAAGAGCAAACACATTGAAACTCTCAAAAACTGAAAATAGTTTTCCAAGGCAAATTTTCAAGTGACATAATATTTTATTTGCATGAAAATGTAATTAGTTCGAATTTACATTTTTTTAAGTGCAGTTTGAAGTAGTTTCCTGTTTTGTCCATTAAATACTTCAAAAATACCAGGTTTTACAGACTTTTATATTTGCTCATATTCAAGAATAAAAAACTCGCGTTATTTAAGGCGTTACGTTGGCGACATTCTCCAAAGTGACAAATGTCGCTGGAACCGTTGTTAGAATTTGACTAAAGCAATTAAACATAATTATTCTTAGAACTGCAAAAAAATAAAGCAGGCGATAAATAATATTAATTTAATTTGCGAAAGAAATTTAGTGAAAATAATTGATTGTGGCTTTTAAAAGCTTACATTACAACTGGATGCTGTGTTTGACGATTTTTTCCTAGTGCATAAATTTTGTGTAGAAGCGGTTCAAGGTAAAAGTTATAGAAAGTTCAAGTTAAAGTTTGTTGCAAACATGTTTTCCCGATAAGAATTTCAGTAATTAGTTAAGTAACTCGAAAGTTGTCTATTTTAGTACTTTAATAACTTCTAATTCACCATGATTCTTGCTTGTGCACATGAGCCAGACAGTATTTTTTCTAAATGCATTTCATCAAAGGTTTTTGAATAATTAAAGTGGGAAAGAGCAGAAAATTAACAAGAAATATTAATTATCAAAGTATCATACAAAAGTGTGTTAGCTGCAAATTTCCCATAACGTACCAATATTTTCTTATCTGATCTTTCTCTTTATTTGTTTAAAAAAATTATATAGTCAATGGAACAATGCTAATACATTTTTCCGAGACAAAGAATTATTCATGTGAGGCGAGCTTTAGAAAGCAAGGAGTTCCATAATTTTATAAACGGATGAAATATTGATTTAAAAATCACCTTGAGTTTAGAAGTGTTAAAGAATCAGCGAAATGTCATAATAAAAAAAGTCTTTAAAATTTTAAAGGTGTCTTACGAATACACATCGACTATGACCAGAAACTAGACTCGTACGAGTCGTCTATTTTCAAAACCAAATAAATCCACATTTTACTTAAACCACTTATGTACTGAAACTTCAACACAAAGACACTTTTGTCAGCAAAAAAAATGCAAGTCAGATGTAGACTTATCTGGTTTTGAAATTAGATGACTTGTATATCGTTTAGGCACGGTGGATTTTTGCTCGAGTGCTACGTTTTGTTTCAGCAATAAAAGGTTGATTGAAATCAAAGCTTTAGGTTAAGAGAAATGGCCGGTCCCATGGTTCTAACACAATAGTCATGAATTCCAAACTTCTGTGAAAGTATAACGTTGCTATATTAGCCTTTTTTCGTTATGTATGAGAATCATAACAGAAAAAAAAATTTCTGAAAAATATCTTATTAAATACCTTACTTAAATATTAGTGTTTGAAGTTTTGATCTGGTCCACAAATATGGCACAGTTTGCAACAAAATTTGTTAGCTTTATCAAGTAATAAGTAAACAACTGGATAATAGTTTTCTTTCAAATTTGCTTCATTTTGATTCTATGGCGATTCTCGGTGAAAGAATGCTTAGCAAAAAAATACTTGAGCAGAAGTTATGATTTCAAATGTATTAGCTTTTCAAGTGTATTAACTACTGTATTACCTATACGAGACTGGCCATCTCTCTTAAAGCAGGCTCCAAACATCCATACCCAAAGGAAGATTTGAACAATCAGACAAAGCATGATGGAGACTGTTTACCATAGCATTCGACTTTACCGCAGTAACACGGGAACATCGCATGCAGGCAACACTGCTAATCCTAGATGGAGTCTTTTTCAAACAAAGACACCATAACTGTTGGTTTGTCTTAGGATAAGAACCTGGCATAGATGTTCAGAGCCATTCGAAATTTGCTTTAAGCTAATAGCTTAACTTTTGTATAGCCATAAACTAAACGTAGTACTCCAAATCCTTATCTATGGAATAAATTTGGTAACTATATTAACTTTTGAGAATTTAAGTCCGAATAACATAGATTTTTTATTCATTTTTAGAGGTTGGGGTTTAAGCCAGAGTGAAGCTTTTAAATTTAAATCTCACTAAGTGAGTGTCTGTTGGTCCAAATTTTCGAGCATAATTTAGGAAATTAAATCATCTCTGCTCGACTTTGAACAAAGTCTTTTTTCTGGCTGTCATTTAACTCCTTCAAAACTAAAATTATTGTTAATACTGAAATTACATTCAGTAGGTATATAAAAAATGCATGAATGTAAGATCTTATAAATGTAATTAGGAGGGCTTCACTCCTTGCTCACTATAACACTCGCCAATCTAAGAGAAATGTTCAAATGACTGGCTATGCTACTGCTTTTATAGTTTCAAACTGACAGATTTTAAACAAAAGCTTTCCTTAATTAAAAATAGAATTTAAAAAGTTTATGTAAAATATTTATTCCAGAATTCTGCTAAGAATAATTATTTTCTTTTATTTACATAATTTGGGTTGCCGGTAAAAGTAATGTGTTTTGACAAATAACTTAAAATAAAAATATATACAACTGAAAAATATATAATTAGTGGCACATATTCGTTTCACAGCCTTTCAAATAACATCTTAATCAAAGATATTACTTGGTAAATTTCTATGAATTGAATCCAACAAAATAAAAGTTTCCAGATTAAACACGATTCAAGTTAAACTATATGAGCCGCTTCACTAGAAGCAAGATTTGTGTGCTTAAAAAATCGACAAAAAAGTTATTAATTCTTATTAAAGCATGCTCTAGCCAATCTTGCTATTTATATAATTTTTTTTAATATTTTCCAATTCAATTTATGCATTTACTAATTTGACTTATATTATGATTTTCTACGTTTATTTATAACTTGAGGGGAAAACATATATCTTAACTAATTACCTAGAAAAAATGCTAATCTGTTTTTAAAAAATCTGCGAACTTCTCCCTTTACACCTGTCCTACTCAAACTCAATAATTATTTATATTAAAATATCTTAATTATAATTAAATTTTAACTATAGTAGTTATAAGTTTAAAATTAAAATATCCACATTTATATTTCATTGTTAGAATTCTTAATTTTATTCTTAAATTCACAATAAATTCCTCATTTAAAATAATTGTAATGAGTCAGTAAAACAGTTGGCAACAATTAAATATAACCAAGAAGTTCTAAAAGAACTAAAATAGTTTATTTTCCTGTTAAATATTAATGGAATTCTTATCAGAAATTTTTATAACAGTTAATGCAATAATTTAAACTTCCAAAAACCAAAATCAACTATTTTCATTAATTTTCTTTCACAAAATAAAATTATTTATCGTCTGCTTAATTCATTTGTTGTTCGAAGAATAAATAAATATTAATTAATATCAAAAACATTAAACTACTCCAAACTGCACAAAAAATAAGAAATGTAAATTAAAACTAAACAGAATTTTGGGCAAAAAATATAATGCCTTGCCACTTATTTTAGTAAACAAATAATAAACAATCAAAGAACCACGTTATGTTATATTTAATGACGTCATTCCAAACTTATTTATGAAAAATTTTATTTAAAAATTAAATTTGAAGCGAAGTTTCTCATGTCTTTGTTGGTGTGACAGCGATTTAAATGATTTGAAATCAAATTTTAATGATAATTCAATAGAGAATTCTCCGACAGGCAGTATACACTTGTCCGTCCGGACGTACAAACAGACGGTCAAAAAGTATGAAAGTTGGGTCCATTAGGTCATACATAATAGACCCAACAAAAAAATAAGATCCGATGGCTAGAACCAATTTTAGAAGGAGGTTACGGACTGACATCGTCAGCATGCCAATTCCAACTTTCATTTTTTTTTAATTCTTTGGAATTAAAAAAAAAGAAAAGTAGGCTAGAAAAATAAGAATATTTGAATGGGAATTAATCTTTGTAGCTTTTTAAACACATTTCTATTCCATAGTTTTTAAGTTAACGTCGTACTAGTGCTACACATAACTTTTGGCCTAAATGTTTATTATAATTTAAATTTAAATCAGTGATTACATACACTTTGACATATTGTGCTTATCTGTCACATTTGCAATACGAACTTAAAAGTGGATAATTCTAAAAGACAGGTGCAAAAGATGATTTCAATACCTTGCAATATTTCACGTTATAAACGCAACGAGTCCATGTAATAACACGTTCATGATACTTATACGCTAAAAAAAGCACTTTCTATTTGCAACTTACTTTGAATAAACCTCCAATAGTACATTTAGTTGTTGTCTTTATTAAATATTTCTATAATACTGGTTTATTATTTCTATAATATGGCTATATAGTACCCGTTTCGTACGCGGTTTTGGAACATTGTAAGAAAACGGATTTAACATGCAAAAGCTCTCGCTACACGATGTATATTTGACATATTGGTGCTCAATGGGGGCGTAACTGGACGACTTTTGTTCTACCCTAGCTGGAAGAAATTTTTTATAACTAAAAAGAGCAATTTTTAATCCTCCCTCAAAAGTGAAAAAAAAAAGGAATTTTAGGAACCTTTAATCCAGCTACCTTTATAGTATTAAAACAGTTTGCAAAAATATTCAATACAGCCGGAGTAGTTAGGCTAAAAAAATATTTTGTCCCAATGGATTAACAGAGAGAAGCCCTAGCGTGAAGTCGGTTATTGGTCACTGCCTTAATACCTGATAATTTAATAAGAATCTTACGACATTAAAAATAAACAACTTTATTAAATAATTACTCTGCACATCTACCAGGAAAGGTATCCTTCCAATAAATCTGATAAAAGATAATTTCTGTGGAAGAAGGACTGCTAAAATCAGAATAGGGTGAATGCAAGGTGGAAGCAGCAACTGTCACAATGTACGCGGTAAAGTGACGCTTCTGCCATGTATAAATTAATGGGAAAACCGTCAAATTTCCGCACACAGTGCGTTAAAACATTCGACTTAACCGCAGTAGCACGGAAACATCGAATGCAAGTATGGCTGCCAATGTGTTTGAAGCACACTTATTTCAACACATGCTTCAACTCTAAACTAAAAGGTCATCTTCCTACAATGACATCTATCAAACTTCTTAGAAGGAATAATTTTTCTGGCAGATAAATAGTAGCGGAGAATATTTGTTCATCACAGAAAAGGATTCAAATGCTTTTATCAAAACGTATAAATGTGTTATATCTATGGGGAGAAAAAGCCTAGATATAAAACTTCCTAATGCACAAGCTAGTTTGAGTGGTTTTATTTTTAAATATTAATCATGAACTAAATTCGAAATCTTATTTGAAAATAATTTTTGCATACAATTTTTTTAATGTATCTCGTTCCTGAACGTACTTGTCATTTTAAAAGACACGAATTCTTGCGATTATATTCCAGAACATTGTTGAAAGACGATTGCAAATTCTTTTCAAGTCAGTGAGCAATAAATAAGTACATTTACATATTCCTAGTTTGTCCTTACTTTTGTAATGAAAAATAAAATGAATAGCTTAGTTATAATAAGGCAGTAAAACTTTTTTAAAACCTAAATGTACGAAACAAGGGTAAGTATTTGCAATTTCGAGTTTGTATTTTCTTAAGTTTAAAGTTCTTCTAAACTTAAAGTCCTAAGTAAAAATGTTAAAGTTTTTTTTTTAAACTTAACTTCTGAAGTTTATAATAGGAGTAGCTGATTTCGGAAACTTGTTTTATATTATTCTCAACTTTTTTTTAACTTCAACACCACGTTTATAATGTAAAAAGAGGAAGGTATTATAATCGTCCAGTCCGTCTGTCACCCACTTTCATAGCCCAAACTACAAATGCTACAAACAAGTGTGATGTCAAAAAATTTAACGCATCAAAATTAGAAAACGTTTAAAATTTCAGAAAATTTCATTGGAATACGAAGTACTTCAATTATTAAAAAAAAAATGCACAATTTTAGGCTAATTTAAAAAAACATAAGCCTTTTTTATAAGAATTAAATCACCATTGCCATTCACAACAATGGCTCGAGAACAATTTCTTTTAAAAATTAAATTTAAAAATTTATTTTTGCGAAATAAATCAGTTTGAAATGACGTCAAATATATTTCACAAAAGAGGTTCTTTGATTGATTGTATGTATATGTGATATGAAATTATACATTGTTTGAAATAGTAATTTGGCAAACCAATAAGAAATAATTATTGAATTTTCAAAATAAAAATGAAATTACCCAAATTTATCGTGTAAATGTTTAATATAGAATTAATACTATATTTCGCACCGTTTTTTTCTGTTGAACACAACGGTTGTGTGGAAGCGGGTTACGTGACAGGTTCTATCACAAGCCTACTTGTTTTTAATTACACCGATAGGAGTCAGTTGGAGAGACCATTTTCCTTCGTGTGAAACCCAATATAAAAATATTCTCAACTGACAAATCACTATCATATAAATTAAACATGTGATGGAAATCTAAGTGTTGCTTTTTCAAAGAACAATATTTCACTGGTTTAGTAAATAATACTAAAACATAGACAGTAACACTAAGTATAGCAAATGCACTGCTCAAAACAATTAAGGGAGCACTTTGTGTACTTTTGTTAACAATTTCAGTGACCCAATAAAAAAATTCCAAATTCCAAAATCTTTTTATTTTTTATTCTCAAAATCTAAAATTTGTGAAATAGATTCACTATGCATCCATAATGAAATAGTAAAATACGGGGGGAAAACTTAATTTTTTAACTAAAATTTAAGACGAAAAAAAATGGAATCAAAAATTGAATAAATTACAATATTTTTTTCAAAATGTTACTTGTTAAAAAAGTTCAAATAAATTTTTAAACATCTAAAAATGCATAATTTAATGCCAATTTATTTCATGCTATTTTTAGAGTGAATTTTATTTTACTACGCTTTTCATATTTTAATTTCATTAATGCAAACATTATTTAATTATTAAAATGACATGATTCTTCCATCTAACAATAAATAAGTGCGAACTCAACTTAATGAGAGAAAAAAAAAATCAAGCTGATGAATTCAAATGGAATCATTGGGAGTGAAATGGTTTAAACCATTCGCTCCCCTAATTGTTTTGAGGAGTGTACATGAATCAGACAAAACAAAAGTAGCCATTAAACCAGACAAACCCCAATATCAGAAAGAAGCAGTTGCATAACAACTTTAATTTTTGTAATACATCTACTTTAATTTTAGATATATTATTAGTTAGGTTTTATTTTTAACTTAGAAAAAATCCACTCATTAATTATCGTAACAAAATTTATAACAGCTATTAATATTAACTAAAATTAAAATTGATGTAAAGGGACACTAAAATAATATTTATACATAAATGCCCTTATTTTTGGCATTTAAAAGTGCTCTTTTCAAGTGCCCGGGCTATTGCCCAATTTGTAAATGTACTGCCCACTGAGCATTACCCTTGCCCACATCTATCAGTCGGCTTACAGCCACATACTGCTGTAAGCCGATTTCAAACGTCCATACCAGCAAGGGGGGTAGCGATTCAAATCCACATACTTTAGTCACAAATGGCGGCAAGGTAGACGCTCTAGCCTATGTGATATTTCAATAGAATGGTTTAATTTACATCTTTAGGGGTTATTTATTTTGTACTATATATAACAGTAACAATGACACTTTTAATGATAAAATTAAATTTATTTTGTTTCGTTTTAAATTGTAACTAATCTTACCATTATTGTTTTAAATGTAAACTAATCTTACCACTAGATGCAAGCCACCTTATCTTGTAGCTCACAGACAATTTACTATAGCAATATTCTACTTTTAGGACTATAGCTGCACTTGTTCTAAAAATGTTAGATATAGCAACCTAAAAGTTGACACCGCGTGTTAAGTAAAGTACAAGAGATAAATTTCATACGAAATGTACGTAACTTTATAAAGTTTGTTTTAATAACTAATTTAAACAAATCTTTGCTCAACAATAGAAAAATATTGTAGTTTTAAGTGTATTTTACAATTTATTTTGCATTAACTAGGTAAATTAAAAAATTATTTATATTTTAATCAACACTTTCATTGACTATTTTATTTAAAGGGTAAAATAAGTAATGGATCACTTAATGGCTTTAGTTTTAATTCAGTATCTGAGTTATAATCTCATGAGGAAGGAATTAAAGCTTTATCCGGAACTATTAAATTACTCGCTATGGCTGCTATCTAAATATCTGGAATCCAAATTAGTAATCGCACCCTGGATTAATTCAGATCTCTAAATTAAATATTTAACGCTATTTTGATAATTGACTTTGAATAAGTTTAAAGTGACTTATTTATAAGTGTAGAAAATATGATGAAGTGCCATAGGTAAAAAAAAAACTACCACAGCACTTTTTATTCGAAAAGTGGTTGTAAATTTTCCAAAAATCAGCTTATATTTTAGATACATTATTTTAACTTTATTTGCATGATTTGTGTTTGGAAATTCTTTTTCTAGAACGCCCTCTACCACCGCATGAAAATATGTAAAATACGCACATTGTCAAACCAGAAAAGAGTTCAGGGAAGAGAGAACAGTCCTAAATATTTTAATTTAAAAATATTTTATCCATACTGAAATGCATCAAGTATGTAAAGCATACCTCAATTTCTGCTTACTTAGCATTGTGTATGATTCAGAACCTTATGTGTTTGATGGATATTCGATTTTTGAAGGAGAAATCTTCACTTAAAGGTTGGATAGAACAGTTAAAGTATTTCCAGAAACTATAGTAACACGTTCCACGCCTCCAACGCACATTTCGATTCATCCAAAGTTGTTGAAGCTATATCTCTATATAATATAAAATTTTAATTGTCGGATGCTTGAAAGCCACGTGACTTACGCGGCTTCAGCCAAACAGAAACGCTGAAAGTGTGGCGGTGTGCTTGTTTTGTGCCGGGGCTGCTTCAAGTTGCGTCCCGTAGCTTTGGTAGAGATCGTTGCTTAGCGTTAGAGCTACGTGATGCGTTGGAGCAGTCCCACGGAAACTAGCTTATTTTTCAACTGTTGGCATCTGTCTTGAGTTTCCGGCCACGCATCGCAAAAACAGCCGAAGTCGATGCATACTAAAATAATACTAACTAAAATATCTTCCTGATTGTTCCAATTAATTTTGCAGTATGAAATTAAAAATATTGAATTAGTAAACAGTGAATAAATCACCAATTCAGTTCTTCAAATGTTTTTTTTTTTGTGTAGATTAAAGGCACTGAGCCAAAGTTGGTAATTAAATAAGCTTAAGAGTTTGACGTCATCGCCATCGA
Organism: Hylyphantes graminicola; assembly: GCA_023701765.1. Classification (NCBI taxonomy): domain Eukaryota; kingdom Metazoa; phylum Arthropoda; class Arachnida; order Araneae; family Linyphiidae; genus Hylyphantes; species Hylyphantes graminicola. Next base: position 25,477,883 of record CM043123.1, on the reverse strand, counting down.
CCAATCAAATCGTTTTTCACCGATGATGAATAATTTATGTTTAATGAGCCGGAAGCATGTTTTATTCAATGCAGATTGTATAGATGAGCATTAATGCATTGGCAGTATCCTCTTATTAGTCTTGCATGTTTGTCTGCGGAGCAAACAAAGAGGAATTGTGTAGCGATTCTAGGGGGTTGGCGAGCGGTAGCGAGCAGGGGGCGGGGCCCCCTATATATATATATATATATATATATATATATATATATATATATATATATATATATATATATATATATATATATATATATATATATATATATATATATAATCAGAAGAATTGCGACTTGTCAGGCTTCTCCCCGAAACGCAATATTCGGTTACTTTCCATGGTTGTGCAAACCACTGGATTAGCACGATTTCTTCACAGAATGTGTGTTTACTAGGATGAATCGATTAACATCAAAACCTCAATTTTGATGAAATTGTGACTAAATGTAGTTTATGAAAAATTCTATTTGTATAGCAGTTGCAATAGTAGCAATGAGTAAGGGATTTCTTTTTATATAGAGTAATGCAACTTTGATTTCTAGATCGTACAATAGATAGGCAGGATTATTGCTCTTGACCCGAACTAGCACCTTGAAAACGTAATTTAATTTAAAATAAGTTTTTTCATGGTCAGAACAATTTCTTTTGAGGTATTTACAGCTGCAGAAACTTCGATTGTTTGGGAGTTTTTCTTGATACTTATTTTCACAATTTATTAGAATACTCAATCTGCATTTTGTTGAGCTCCTTTGAATGAATCCATCAGTTAATAGCTAAAAAAATTTTAAGTTTATTTGTTGATTTATGATTCTCAGTTTGAGAACTGTGTGTTGAACAGTAGCTCAGATTTAATATTCATGTTATTGCATAACAATTGAAGAGTACACGGGAAGAAGCGATTGATTTATCAGGCGGACACCCGCAATTGTCTTCTTGGCGACATAAAACCGGTTTCTCTCTTCCTTCTTCGCTTGGTCCAAGCGTCAGGATCGCCAATCGCCTGAACTTGGTAGCTAGGAACCACAGAGATAGTCGTTAAATACTACCGTGGCTTATCACGTGACCTACAACACTGACTTCGTTGGGGCTGGAGCTCCTTGCGCGTCCCGTCGCTAACATTGGAGGTCACGTGATCTGCCACTCAATTACTGCAACTATGATATCTATGGTAGAAACTGGTTTCCTGGCACAAGTTTAGGCGATCACTCGCTATCATCGCCAAAGTGGCCTGCTAAGGAAACTTCTCTGAAAAATCAATCGGTTTTTCCCGTGTACTCTTCAATTGTCATGGAACCCAAAAATGATGGTCTTGCCAAGTCTATTTAGAAACAACTTCCTCCTCATCACGGAATCCACATTTTTATTTCGATAAAATGAAGAGAGCTCAAAAATGATATCGGCTTAGTGAGGCAAGAAAACGATTGAAAATACTGTATACTAATGGTTGATCCCTCGTAACAGCAATAAAACCGAACAAGTTTTTTTTAAGTAATAGGTTAATTATGAAAATTAGCATTTTTTCACCTCCTTATTGAATAAAAATAAAATCAAACTGCAGTGTTAAATTTTTGAAATTTTTATTAATTTCAAGCTAAGATGAATTAAAATGATAAGACATTATAAACGCGCAGAAAAAGTAGCTTGCTTAAGCAATCTATTCCCGTGTTCAATTTCATTACTCGATTTTAAAAAAAACACTTATCAACGAACGTGGTATCTTATAAATTCGATATGTCATCAAAATGTATTTTTTACGTGTATCGAATATAAAAAATAGGAAACCTTACAACAAACTTTACATATACTATATAAGACATCAACAGAGAAAAAAATATAAGCTTATCGTTTTTTATAAAATCCATCAAGTAATATGCTTTTCACAGCATGTATAAAATAAGTGATCTGTAAAAAAAATGTTCTTAGCTCTACAACTATAGTAATATATAGGAGACCCACCCCCCCCCCCCCCTCCATTAAATGTACATTCTTGAACTCATCAATATAAACCTAATCAGAGAATGTTTATAGGAAACAATGGTTCTCTAAACCCTTTCGAAAAGCATACAATAGTACTTCCCCCGAAAAGGCGTTAATTAAGCAATAAGAAACAGAATAGACAAATGACATGAACATGTACTGGACTGACATAGTTGCTAGTGCCATACATGTCAATAATGAGTTTTAAATTTACGTGGACAATACTAAACATGATCTTTTAAATAAACAATATACTTTAGTAGTTAAATGCGCAATAAAGTTGTCAGCTATATCGAATTAGATTTTAACAATGTCCATATATACATCCATTATAATACTTATTATACAGGCGAGGATTTCGTTTTCATTATTATAGTTGGAAAATAACTAATTTCAACATCTTTAATTACTGAAATACATTTATCCAACTTTTTTTTAAAGTACACTAATAAATTTAGTAATAATCTAATAAGATTAATAAATATTTGTTGACTGAATTCAATGAAATCAGTATAATTACATGGATCTTTTTTAATCAATAAAACAAAACTTATTTTATAAAATCAATGAGCAAATTTATCAATTAAGTAAAATCAATCAAAAGTAAAATCAAAAAGAAATTAATCAATGTAGTAAAATTTGATAAAACAATTTAAAGGTTTGATCGAGTTGACGTACCACTAGAGCAACACAAGGGCTAAAATATGTCATAATTTGGAGCCACGGTCAAGAAACGAGGCTGACACCTGATCTGGCAAACAAAGCTAACTTTTAGCGATGTAGATGATGTATTTCCAGTTAGAGCTGCGTGGGCGAGTACATCAGGTCGCAAATGAATAGAGGTGGCTTTTTCGAGTTTGACAAATCCTGATCTACATTAATTTTTTTTAAACCAAATCAGCAATTCTTAGTACTGATTTAAAGAAGAGAACTACCGCTTCGCATTCACTATGCATGTGAAACCAATATTGTTAAAAAACGATAATATAGAGTAGAAATTTTGATTAAGTGTCAAGTGGCGCTGTTTTCTTTTTAATTTAATGAGTTGCTTTACTGTTTTGAATTCGGAAACCTGCAAAAGTCACAAAAAGATTATGGTATTTTTCTACCAAGGTAATTTTGCGAGGGAAGAATCTAGGAAAGTATCACGAAAACAAAAAAAAAAAAATATGAGCAGTTTATGCGTAATATGTAAATAAATCTCCACATACACGCGCTATGTAAGGATGAATTTTTCGCCCAGTCTATTTTTAGGATCTTTATTTTGCTTATCAAACTAAAATACGATTATTTCAATGGTTAACACAGGGGTATTTCGCTCCTTTTCTCTCGAATAGAATGGCGTGTTTCATAAATAGCAATCAGAGAAAACAGGCTAGAATCAGCTTTTAAAATTTTCTTGTAAAAATAGGTATATTGGTAGTAGAAGTCAGATAAATGATTTATTCCATTCATCCCTTTTCTGAGGGTAAGAAAAATAACATGCTTAGAGCATGAAGTGTAAGAAATATCTTTTCTTGTTAATCAAACCAATGATGGAGAAATAAAAGAACCAGTCTCTCGCGGAAAACAGCCAGCTTTTAACAAGAAAACAAAATCAGTGAAGCTTTTTTTGAAAAGAGGTAATGAGTGGTAACGTCTTAGGAACCAACCACACCACAGCCAACACAACTAATATGAGCATAAAAGCTATCTGTGACGTCATACTATCCGTCCGCTTCGGGTTGTCTGTTCAGAAAGAGAGGGACGAAACATGTTCGGATTATAAAAAGTATATTTGGACGTGCGCAAGGTTTGATACTTTTTTCTTCGGAACAGCTGATAATCCTAACCAGAGAGAGCGTGACTGAGGCATATTATTAAAATTAAGCTAAGCACAGATAACATTTGTTTCAAAATCAGTAAATTTTTTAATATATTACAAGTGAAATTTTATTCAACATTTTTAATTTTTACTTCGGTTGGCATTTAAGGGGAGTCGGATGGTTCTATCTCGCCCATGTTAAGGAGTTATAGGAGTCTTAAAAATGTGCAAAGAAGGTACTACGAAGTATAGTTTGATCTTTCATGTAATTTTTTAAATACTCAATATATGAGTATAATTTTTATATGTAATTCTACAAGATTTATTTATTATAAAACAAATTTTAAAATTTATGAAACTTTAGCCAAAACTAAAATAAATGATATTAAACATAAAGCTATTTCAACACATTGGGATTAGGCTTGAGCGGCAAATTTTGAGGTCAAAATTGAAAAAATGAGTAAGAAAATGACTTTATATTGAACAAATATGTACAAACAAAAACTTATACCTTAATTCTCAGCTCAATTTTAATTAGAAATTATTTTAAGGATTTTTTTTTCTTAAAAAAATTAATAAATTTTTTAAAATTTTGATTTTAAATTATTTTTTAAATAATTTCTAATTAAAAATGAGCTGAGAATTTAGGTATAAGTCTTTGTTTGTACATATTTGTACAATATAAAGTTTTTTTCTTGGTCATTTTTTCAATTTTGACCTCAAAATTTGCTGCGCAAGCCTAATCCTAATGTGTTCAAATAGCTTTATGTTTAATATCATTTATTTTAGTTTTGGCTAAAGTTTCATAAATTTTAAAATTTGTTTTATAATAAATAAATCTTGTAGAATGACATATAAAAAAATTATACTTATATATTGAGTAGTTAAAAAATTACATGAAAGATCAAACTATGCTTTGTAGTACCTTCTTTGCACATTTTTAAGACTCCTACGACCCCTTAATTTACCTAACTTTAGGAACATTTTTCTGCGGAACAATGAGATATCATTATAAACTTTTTTACATTTTGTTTCTTACATAAAGATCATTTTTAAAGATTTTCTCTTTAAATATGCATTTTAAAAAACCCAAAAAGGTCAATTTAAAGTTATATAACTTTTTTTGAGCAGAGATATTTAAAATTTTTCAGTTTGAATCAAAGAGCTAGTAATGGGGAAGAAATAATAAAACAAAACACGTTAATAAATTTTATAGTTCTTGAGAAGAATGTTCCTAACTGTTGAAAAACCTTATACTTCAGAAAATACAAAAGAAAATTAAGGTATAGGTAAGAACTGATGCATATTGTTTCTGAAAAATGCTTACAAAAAGAAAACTACTAAACAGAAATCGATTATCTTTTCTTAAATTAAAGCTAATAAGAAAACTTTTTAAAAAGGAAAACAGAAAATCGACATTTTTTATCCAAACATTCGGTTGATATCGAGACTGCCAGTTGGACAAATGAATATAACGAAGTTATTTCAATAAATTCAAAAAAAATTCAATTTTAAATCAACGAGTAAAATTTAATTAGAAAATTATTTCAATAGCTTGGGGTACATTTTGTACCCTATAAAATCCTTAATTATCCTGTAACCCTCCCCCTATTTAAATTGTATGCATTACTGCTTCCACTATTTGATAAAAAGTCAGAGCGTTCTTTGGGCAGATAAGCGTTATAGTTGAAAGTTTTCCAAACCAAACATGTGATCATTGTTTTAGGAAACAGGCCATTTGAACGGAAACAATGCTTTAACAATGCTCCTCGTTCGCGGTTAGTTAATCGTGTTCGAACACACCCCTTGGCGAATCTGGAAGACGAATGTCAGCCAAAAGTCATAATTGCTATCATACCAAAGAGGGTAACAACGATAATTGTAGAGAACAAGACGTGGTTAGAAGATGACGGATGATACATTTTGGATTTTAATTAAGAATGGCATCGGTTGTGACGCGAGACAGCTATTGTCTTCAACTTAGTTTAATAAATCGGAAAAGACTTCCACAGTAAATGTTGCGATTAAATTTGGTTGCATTTAAAATGAAGAATACATAACGAAACGAGTATGATTTTCGATATTGATTGGAAGAAACAATCGAAAATAAGAGTTTCGTTTTTGCAATTCCTTATCACTATGAACTCCCCAAATATCCCTATAGGCTGTAACCATATTTTTAGGCTATCTTGAAAAAAAAATCATTTGAGCGTTGTGAATAAGTGGTGATGAGCTATAGGGTCACAAGTAAATCGCATTTCGAAGTTAATTTTTAGAAAAAAAACTCGTGGCAATTTTCAGTAATTTCGTACGGCAACTGTTTTGGTTAACATATGCATGGATTGGAGAATGAATGCTAAAAAAATTAATATATATATAAAAAAAAGATTGCCATCTCTCGTCACTTCCACTAATTTTTAAATTGAACTGTCTTTTTGGACCTTAAAAGTGATAAGGTTTTGTTCCCAAATACATTTAATCTATTTTCCATTTATACAAAAAAATATGGCAGACAAACTTTTTGAGGATCATCGGGATTATTTTTTTTACTACAAGTAAAAAACAGCTTTTTAACACTTGCAATTGGTGGCACCTAAATGAAATCATTAAAAGAAATTGCCACCCACATTTTAAATGAACTAATAAAAAAGATATAAAGCCCAACCCTTTATAGAATTAAAATAAGAAATACTATCTATTTATAACTTATTTTTTTAAAAAAAGTACTTTTTTAGGGAATTCAATTTCTCCACTTTTAAATTAGCCAGTCATTTTTTCCTGTTGGCGCATTTGCTTTTAATCACCACTTTCCTAAATATTTTTAATTTTAGTGACTTTAACTAAAATATTTTATATAGGTTCTCACTTAACAACCGTCAAAAATACTAAAGTAATACAATCATAGTTTTTAAAATGTAATACGTAATCGAATAGTTATTTTGAAGGCACTTTGTTTAACTTAACCGTTCATATTTCAACATCTAACTTGTAACTATCGACATTTTTGTTATGTAATAAGTTTTACGCCAGTAAAAACACAATCACCAACAACCTCCTTACAGATATTCTGCCTCTCAACAGACACTTAAAACACAGGTCGATCATTCCAATTTCATATCTTCCTCTATAAAAATGTTTTAAAGCAAAAAATTAATAACTTTTCCAATTCGCACTGTATGTATCAAGTTCAATATTATCCTTAATACCAGGCCTCCAGGGGAAATTTATGATAGTATGGGCATTAAACCATTCTAGTAGTTAATCATAGATTTAATTTGAGTAATAATTACAGACATACAATAAATGCAAACAGCAAATTTCAAAGCTTGCCATAATCGATTGTTTTATTCAAAAGTTTAAGCAGTTTGTCTTTCTTCAATTTGAAGAATCATTAACTTAAAATATCCTAATTTGTTTTAATTTCAGTACTAGTCTAAGACTTTTTGGAGCATTTAAGGTTAAAAAATATAATTTATTGTTCTCAGTTGAATGCGGTTTCATGTGAAGTTTGCCAATGAGATTTGCGCCAGAAAAAAAACTTAAGTTTCATTAAAAAGAACAACATTTATCAATTGAATTATTTACTAAAATCTATAAATCCATATAACGTAACAAGGCGGAAATGAGAAGGTACTCCAAATAAACGTCTATTAAACAAAATCTGTAGTTAAGCAATTAAGCAAGCTACAAAATATGTTAGGTTTGAATTATCGTCGCACTAGAGCTACACGAGGGCTATTGGCGACGGGCGTCGTATTTTAGAACCACAGTCAAGTGACGAGCCGACACCTGAATAGGCACCCAACGCAACCGTTAAGGGCGACATCATACGCAGCGTTAGGATTTTGAAGGATATCTAACGGGGTATTATTCGTCGGACATTTTTGGCTGCACGGGCCGTTTATAGGTCGGCAGTTATTTTGGCGATGCCCGGACCCGAACCTGGGACCTTTCACATGCTAGGCGAGTGCCTAACCGACTGGACTCCCTAGCCCCGCGATAAAATAGGAAATATCGACATTCAATACATTTCGCATAGATAAAACTGTTCAACAGAAGACATAACTTGACTATTCACAGCAGACTTTCAACAATATTTCATTACAAAAGCCTACCACGCACCGCCGTAAATAAGTTTAGGATGTATAGTAACATCTAACCACATCTTCAGATTTTGACATGCATTTAAAAAAATGACTGTTAGAACGTTTTCATTTTAATAATTCTTAAGATATTATTGGAGTATTTAAAAACCAAGGGTAGGTTCTTGCAGATTTTAAAACAGATAAAGACTACTTTGTTGTGTGTAGAACACGATTATGATAAGATTTCGATATTAAGTAAAATATATATATTATAAGTAAAAATATTTCTTCATAGAATATATAGACATTTATAATATCCATACCTTCAAAAACAGCTGCAAGTGACATCTGAAAACGAGATTTACGATTTCACCCGAATCCCAAATTTCCATTGTAAAAACTTTTCTCGCATATTCATTATATTCTAATAAAAAAAAGAACTTGAGGAAAAATCAACGTCAGCTAAAGTAGGTTAGTTAATCGCTTCCGGTTGTCGATTTCTAGCTTCCCGTAAATCAACTTCAAGTTGTATAGAAGACATATATACTAGTCAGATTTGTGTGCTTGGTTAGAGACCTACTTATAAAAAATCAACTTCAATTTCTCAACGTACATTGCAACTTGCATCGTCATTGCGGTGCCATTTCAAGAATGCATATATTTTAAGAGGGTAAATTTTTACAGCCCAATGTAATTTAAGAATTGATATGTTTGGATTAAACTCGCGTTAAAGCGCAACTTGTACAAATGGGCTGAAGTATTCTCTGTAACAGTGCCTCGTAATTTGAAGTAACTGTTAGATGAAGAGGACAATATATGAGCTGAAACATGAATTCCACAATCAGTAAAGTCAAAGGTTAGGCACTCGCCTAGGATGTGAAATGTCCCAGGTTCGGGTCCGGGCATCGCCAAAATAACTGCCGACCTATAAACGGCCCGTGCAGCCAAAAATGTCCGACAATAATACCCCATGTAAGGGAGTGCACGTTTAATATCCTTCAAAGTCCTAAAGCTGCGTATGATGTCGCCCTTAACGGTTGCGTTGGGTGCCCATTCAGGTGTTGGCTCGTCACTTGATTGTGGTTCTAAATTCGACGCCCGTCGCCAATAGCCCTCGTGTAGCTCTAGCGCGACGGTAATTCAAATCTAACCTAACATAACTGAAAGTCAAAACATAGAGCATAAGCTCATTTCCCCATGCACTACCCTCCTATACTATTCTATAGTTACTTTTATACGGTGGTGTATTAGGTCACTTTAGCGACATGGTCCAAGATATAACATCAATAATACCCATTACTATAACAATCTTTAGTTTCGGCAGCTATAAATTGTAGAGTATTTGCAGCAAGCCTCGTAATTACTAATGCAGTCAAGCAACGCTTTCTTTATACGAGGTGTTGAGTGTAGTGACAAAGCTGATTGTATTTGTAATGGTACAGCTGTGGAAATAAAAAAAAGTACCCACTAGTGATTTTTTTGGCCGTTAGTCATCCTATAGAATCGAACCTGTTTGACATTGTGAACAATTAACATTCTGAGTTAATTGCATGACACAAAATTTGCATAAGGGGCCATCTTCATATTAAAAATGTTACTAACTTTAAAATTTCCAATAGTAACACCCCTTTTTTAATCCATATTTCAAATTTCCGACATATTTTAATACGAAATGCCAAATTTTGGTAGTTTTTAAGCATTATTAGAGGAGTTAGAGACGTGCAAAGTTTAGGTCCCATAATGTTAAATGAGCTGCACATAAAAAACTATCCCAATCTATAAATAATTAAGATAATGAAACGAATTTTTTACTGAAAAGAGATTATAATAACCCAAACAAAATGCATTCAATATTGGGGTATTTAAAACAATTTTTATATTTTTAAATAATCATTATTATTAATTTTAAAAAAAATATATATGAATTGAAACTCCTAAATATTTTTACAGAAATAAATTTAAGACAGGAAGTTTAAGCGAAATCCTAATTTTTAAAAAAATTTATTCATAATTTGCTGAGTAAATCCCAAAATACATTTTAATTACCCTTTAGGGGACTGTGTATAAGATTACGTGTGTAATTGATAAATAAAGACGGCTTGCATGCATGCTTGCTTGTCATTTTAGAGATGGTCCCCAAAAGGTCCACAAGTGATTCGATTGAATAACTCGTCAAATATTCATTCAAATGTAACAAAAACTTAGATTTAAGGGTTTTCAAGAGTGCTTAACATTTCTAAGTTATTAAAATTGGGTTTTGCTATTGGAAATTTTAAAGTTCGTAATATTTTTAATATGAAGACGGCCCCTTATACAAATTTTGTATCGTTCAATTAACTCAGAATGTTAATTGTTCACAATCTCAAAAAGGTCCGATTGAATAGGGTGACTAACGGATGAAATAACCTCAAGTGGGTACTCTTTTATTTCCACAGCTGCACCAACGCAACTTGCAGCGAAATTGTAAGCTGCGTCAATAAATCGGGTCATTGAGCAGTTTAGGTACAACAGATTTTCACCACTTTTATACCTCCACTTTACAAATAAAAAGTTATCCGAAATCTAAATTGAGAATAATATGAAGAAATCATAGAGTTAGGATGAAGGAGTAGAGGGGTCTATCAGTTCAAATGGTTTGAAGCAGGGCTGTCAGGTTTTTCGAGCTACTGCTCATAACAAACCGGCACTGATCCCAAACCGGCACCGGTATCCCAAGATGCACCGCTGTAGCAGTTTTTTGAGCTATTGCGCATAACATAGTAGCCGAAACTATGGAAACTGGCACAGAGGTATCCCAAGATGCACCGCTCTAGCCTGCTTCTTTTGTGCGTTACTGCGCACATACATGGACTGCTCTATTCTCTTTCCTAACTCTATGGAAGACATTGGGTTAAAAATTCATTTTTTAAAAACATTTTTCATTTAACTTTAAAACTAGTATCAACCTCATGTTTTCTGTGTATCAAAACAAAGTAGTTTACATTAAGTTCAGCATCAATCGACATCAAAAGTATCTTTCTGCGACAATTAAAAGAATGAAGTACGTTTTACTTTTTTAAAGGTACGCCATTTATCGAGAGAAAAAAACACTATTCGGGAAATTTTTAACCTTTTGCGGTAAAACTATAGACTTTACACGCACGAAAACGAAATAATCGATGTACGATTCTGCCACAGTTGACACTAAAATCAACTTTCTGAGACCAATTAGAAGAATATTTGTGATTTTTTGAAAATGCAAAATTTGGGGGAGATATAATTTTTTTTTATCTCTTTTAAATGTTTATGCAGTAAAATACTATCTACATAGTAAAATACTTCTAAAACTATCAGCTTCAAGGTTTGTCAGTAAAATATACATAAAACTTTCTAAGTGGAATGACATAAAAATATTGTATTGACTCGATCAGAAAAAACCTATAATGATAAGTCTTTATGAGGTTTATACTAGTAAGTCATTAATTATGTTTTTTTTTGATTAATTTGACTTCGAAAATTACTTTGACTTTTTATTTTACTTTCAAGCATTTTGTCAAAACACTATCAATTTTACGGTTAAGAAGTTTGATAATAGAATAAGTCTACATAAAATTTCGCTTCAAATAGCATTAAAAAACGTCATGTGTCTGTCCGTAGATGAAAAAAAAAATGTTTTATTTCAAGAAATGCTAGAAAACTAAAATAATTACTTATGTTTATAGAATTATGCAGAAATAAGAGTGCGCCAATACTACATATATTGTTTGAATTTTCAACTCCGGATTTGTTGTTTCTCACTTTATGAGAACTCTGGGAATTTTAAAGTTGACTTAATAATATTTAAGTAGTATAGTAATCCCATAAGCAATTCATACTCTTTCTTTATGTTTTTAAAAAACTTATAAAAATAATCTTCATTAAAAAATTTCAGTGATAAACTCCCATTCTAATTGATTAATTAATGCTGCCCTCTTAACCGCAATTCGAGCCACCATTCTCCTGAAGAAAAACTTTATTAAAATGCTCTCTAGAGGGGTGGTGGTGAGCCCAGTCCGTAGGGAACTTGCCTTGCATGTCAAAGCGATAATTCAACCTAATCTAAAATGCTATCTGAAACATGAGCCATGAGCTACAATTAGATAACAGGAAAAATGGAAAAATCACTTGAAATTGATGTTTTGTTTATAGAACTAAAAAAAAAAGTGAGTCAGCAGTGTAAATTTGAAAAATTAAATGCAATCTAATTCACAGGATTAAGGTTTCATAAATAATTTATTTACAATAAAGTTTAATTTTTTAATACATGAGTATATATTAAATAATTCATAATAAGAAATTAAATAAAATTAATCAAAGAGACAAACACTAAAAAAAATTTGATAAGAATAATATAGCTAAGTCAAACCTCGTTAAAGTGAACTGGAGTGCCAAAACATTTCAAGATAACTTATTTTATATTAACTATCAGGAATATTTTTCACTTAATTAAAGAAATTAAACTGTACTTATTATTTAATATATTAATTTAAAATATATCATAATATAATTTATATTAAAACTTTTATTTATTAACCCTTTCAGTCCCAAAAATTTACTACACTACAGAAACATCTGATATTCACAAAATAAGCTTATTTTAGGTCAAATATACGAATGCCATAAGAAAAAAAATTCAATTTAAATTTTTTATATGGTTTTTGAAGCAATGCCAAAATTCTTTAACAGTGGAAAACAACAAAATCAAAATATATATATTACCTAAAAACACTTTGAGTTATATATTTTAAGGTATCTGACCATATTATTAAAAAAAAATTAGTAATTATTTTAACCGAAATAGTTTAAATTGTGTTTTGAATATGTGGAACTGAAGTGAACTTATCAAAAATCAGGAGAAACGCTTGTTGACTATTTTCTAAATAAAAAAATAGTAGTTCTGACTTCTATTGAGATTAAAGTAAAATTTTGTCTGATAGAACAAAGGGTGAAGAATCGAATGATGTGTGTTTGGATGTCATAGCGGGACATAAACATTTTGAAAAAAATATTGAAAGTGATGATGCCAAATGGCATCACTGGGACTGAAAGGGTTAAGAATAGTTTATATATAGACATTTAACAATTTTATCAAACTTTTATCGTAAGTTTTATGAAAAAAGTACCATTATTATTATGTTAATGTGAACTTTCAAATGCTGAATTTTTTTTTAGAAAACATTTAAGAATTCTTTGTATGTACAACAATATTACAATTAGCACAATTTTTTATAATAATAGTTTAAAAGCTAGTTTTAAGCAAATTCATTTTAATGAGGTTTGACTGTGCATTATGTTTGGACATTTAATTTAGAATTAACAAATGAATTAGAATTATCCTTAGATATATCAGATGTTGTTACAAAAACTTGCGTAATATCAACAAAGTTATATATTCTTTTAAGGAAGAGTTCTTTAACTACTAGTCCCGAAACACCCTGAAAAAATAAGAATTATAAAAATTGTAATGCAACCTGTTAAAAATTTATTGACATACATCAAATATAATGACACAGACATAATGACACAGAATATCGAATACAATGACACAGACAATACACAGACACAATAAGTAATTTTACAAAATATAAATATAGCACCTGTAAGTTAGACACTTCTAACTAAAGTTCTACATAGAAAAAATCATTTCAAAATTTCATTACACATACAATGCCATATTGACAAACGTTCCAAACTACAGGGGTAGTAGTGGGACAATGCAAAATTTCAGGACAAAAATTTAAGAAAAAATCAGGACATTATTTATGTAATAAAATACAGTAGAATTCGAACTACGATTTTACTGGCACTGCTATACATGGTTCATACGCGGAAAAAAAAAATCAAGCCCTACTCAAGTACTATTCAAAAAGTTCACGGGAGGGGGGGGGGGGGTTCACAGGAGCTGGTTATTTCTCTTTTCTAAAGACCGATTGACAAGAGGAAAAAAATACCCAAGTCAATCATTTCAAGGGAGATAAAAAAAATTGATTTCAACAGGAACATACGAATTTGAAACCTATTTTTTTTTTATTAAATATGTTTTATTGTTCATTCTAGGCTTACGAGCACTTTAGTGCTATTTTTTTTTGTATGTCAGACGTTAAAGAACTTGTCTTTAGTTTTAATTAAAAACACAAAAGAATTCACTCAGCAACAAAAAAAATTCTAAGTAGAAGGCCTTGACAGGATATTGTGTTTTTGAAAGTGAACGTTTTAAAATTTGGTTGACTTATCGACAGTTGATATTCGGTTGACTTATCGACTTTGGATGATCGATTTTTTTAGAAAACAAAACCGTTAAAAAACCCCGAGACCCAGTGATAACTAGCAAATATTACTAGGCTCTGAGACTGGTTCACAAATCTGATCTAATCATAAGTAGAACTATAAAAGGAACACTAACCTACTGCGATAATGCAGCTACTTAGCAAATGTTTCAAGTCATTCATTGTGTGTGTTCAAGTAGATTAAGTTTAGATTCTGCACGAATAAAAAACTTTGATCCACATTTGGGACTGTTATTTAAAGAAACTATTGTTTGGAGTTTTAAAAAAAATCCTATGAAAACCATCGGAATTGTTCTTTAAAGCCTAATTTTTTTTTTTTATTAATTGCTAAAAAGCCACCAATATCAAGACAAAACAAATCACAAAAATAAATTTTGATGGAAATATGGAAGCAATTGAAAAATATAAGTAGTAGTTGACAGGTATAAAATTATGTTTGTAAGTATTTTTTGAAAAATTTCAGGAATTTCAGGACAATTTGTGAAAATTAAAGACAATTCAGGACACACATAAAAATTTCAGGAATTTCAGGAAATTCAGGACAACTATGACCCCTGCAAACTAGTGTCTGCCAAATTTTAACAGAACTTTTCAATTTCTGGATACCATAAATATTTATAAATAAAATAATAATTATGATTAATAATGTAAAAAATAATTATATATGATTGGTTAATTGAATACTCCTGACTACCTAATTCTAGCCTCTAAGAACCCAATTGTAATTATATTAAACTATGTTTTTTAAAGACTTCAAATATCTATTCTGTTAAATTATAATACATCTATGTGGTTTCAACTTGATCAGTTGTGACATCAACTGGATGGGTTGTTCGAGAAGAAACAGATATTCAATTTTGCAGCCATTTTTTTTTTGTGAATTTTCTTGTCTGTTGATATAAGCAAAATTTCAAATGATTTTCAGCAAGCTTTAATTTATCATTTGTCACATTATTAGAGAGTACACATTAAAATATTCCATATTTTTCTTTGTGGACACTCTACCATGAGTATATTAAGAATATAAAGTATAATTATACCAATGTAAATTAACTGTAGCCAACTACTGGACTTTTAAAATTTTAATAGTAACCATAACTTCTTTATTCGATTCTTTCTCATTAACTCTTCTAATTTAAGCATTTTATCAAACCCAAATCGACATAATATTTAAGAAACACTGCAAAAATTGACAGATTATTAAATATATATATATATATATATATATATATATATATATATATATATATATATATATATATATATATATACACATAAAGCAATGGAAAATACTAAACACGGAATACAAAAATCAGATCTCAGATAACTCTGCCAACACCAACATTTATGATAAACGTAATGACTTTAATTTTGATGTTATTCGACTTATTCCTTGGAATTCTAACCTTTCTGTTAAAATCTATAGAAATTGTATTATAAATCACCTACATCGCATTAATATCATCTGCAACGTCGATAACTTTAAATATTCTCAAAAACTTGACCTCCAACGTACACTCATCAACAACAATTTTCCTCCAAAATTTATTAAGAAGTACCTACAATGTTTTTTCCTGTGACGTCACATATTTTTTACCAATTGCCCCTTTTTCCTTCCTTAACTGCATCCCTTTTACACTGTAACTGTCAATAGTCTTTTCTTTATTTTTGTGAATTTGGCGGCTGATTCTGAAAGTCTAAGGTTTGTTGTTATTTTCCTCTGCTTTATTTTATACTTGTTTTTGTGTTTTTAATATTTGATTCTGTTTTATCTTGGATACTCCACAATGCACTTCGAGGTAATTTGGGATCTTTCTTTTGACTCTTGTCCAAACCCAAAACAGAAAAGTGTATTGTTTTTATAGTGGTTTAGGGTTTTACCTCCTGATGAAATGGCCCTCCCCACTATCTTTTGGTTTAATTCCATATTTTTTTCTAGTATTTTTTTGCCTTACATATGCTATATATATATATATATATATATATATATATATATATATATATATATATATATATTAGGGTGGTCCTTATTAACATGGGGAAAAATAAATTTTCGATTTCAAAAAGTCTCACCCCCTCAATTTGTTCATTCATATGAAAAAATAATTCCTGCAAAATTTTAGCCAAATTAATTAATAATAACACGTGCCCCACGGGGCTTAAAGTTTTAAAAAACGCAAAATTTTTGGGTGTTTTTTTTAAAAATTCCGTTATAAATCAATATCTATGCCACCTACGAAAAACTACTCAATACAAATGTTATAGAACATAAAATTTCCTACAACTTTGTAATTTACAATTTGGATCTATAAGCAACAGGTTTCGAGTTATAGGGAAAAGAACGAGCGGTATTTTACGAAATTTCAAATCACGGCCACACTACACAAATGCTCTCCGTCACAATGGTGCTACCAAAAACTGATTATTTAGTTAACTTTTAATCTTTCCTGCTTAAAAATCTCTAAAATGGGACAGATTTAAATATTTGTATAAAAAACCATTTAAAATACACCACAATCTAAAGACTGTCAGGGGCGTCGGGTGGGTAAGGGGGGGGTGGGGGGGGGGCTGCTTTCGCAATGAAGTTAGCTTTTTTAATGGAAAAAGCGATACACCAGGAGTCATACAGGGACCCACGTGTTTCTCAACCTTCTCTCCTGTATTATTAATGATTACTGTGTCTGTATTTAGTTAAAGCAAATAAAAAAAAACATTTTCTTTCATATGGTAATGGCAGAAAAGATGTTAAGCCTTTGTAACTGCTTAAGAGACTTTGTTGCATTTTTTTAAGAAACCTAATGCGTTATTTTGAAATTGATGGAAAAAACAACTTTGTATGAGTTTCAGTCATTTGTTTAATGGTGCATATGAAGTTCGTTTTACTAAACTATGCCTCGAAAACAGATATTTGTTATTGCTTCAATGAAAAACCAAGTTGCTGGTGCCAAATTGCTATCTCGTGAAGATTGCTACTCATATTCTTTTTAAATATAAGTGAAGTAAACCTGAATTTACACAAATGGTTCCTTTTTAATGGATGAAGATCTCAAATTTTAGAGAAAAGCATGTATTCTTGCCTGCGAAAGAAACAACTACGCAAGAACTATTATAATACACTTTCCATTACAGAAATTTCATATTATTGAAAAATTTCAAGGAGCTAGATCCATTATTGGTGTAATTAAGAAAATTATTTAAAAGGAAGGGAAATACAAGATCTTTAAATTCGTAAATTTGGCAGCTTAAAGAGGTGTGATGTTAATTGAAGAATTCAACTATCAATTTACAAAGAATGAATCCAAAAACAATTTATTTTACTGACTGCGCAATACTGTCACAAAAAATACACATCCTGCGATTAAAAAACTGTACTGAAGCCATACATGCTGTAATAAATAAATATAGTAAGTGGTAATTTATTTTTATTTATATTAAAATTAAGATTTATAAGCCAATGCCCCCTTTCAACCCCCCCTTCCCACTCACGCACATATTGTGCCAGCAAACAGGCTTTGATTAGGGACATTGTCTGTGATCTTTAAATTTCTAAGAATGTCGCTTGCTTATTAGCTACACAAATTGTTCGGTAGGTAATCTTTTATTTAATTTGCAAAAGTGCCTAATCCAAGAGACGACCCCATCACCCACATGACCACCCAGTGAAGCAATAAGAAATATCTGTTTTCGATTCATAATTTGGTAAAACCAACTTCAGATGCCCCATTGAACAAATGACTAAAACTCATACCTTTTTCCATCAATTTCAAAATAACGCATTAGGTTTCTTAAAAAAATGCAACAAAGTCTCTTGAGCAGTTACAAAGGCTTAACATCTTTTCTGCCATTACCATATGAAAGAAAATGTTTTTTTATTTGCTTTAACTAAATACAGACACAGTAATCATTAATAATACAGGAGAGAAGGTTGAGAAACACGTAGGTCCTTGTATGACTCCTGGTGTATCGCTTTTTCCATTAAAAAAGCTAACTTCATTGCGAAAGCAGCCCTCCCCCCCCTTACCCACGCGACGGCCCTGACAGTCTTTAGATTGTGGTGTATTTTAAATGTTTTTTTATACAAATATTTAAATCTGTCCCATTTTAGAGATTTTTAAGCAGGAAAGATTAAAAGTTAACTAAATATTCAGTTTTTGGTAGCACCATTGTGACGGATAGCATTTGTGTAGTGTGGCCATGATTTGAAATTTCGTAAAATACCGCTCGTTCTTTTCCCTACAACTCGAAACCTGTTGCTCATAGATCAAAATTGTAAATTACAAAGTTGTAGGAAATTTTATGTTCTATAACATTTGTATTGAGTAGTTTTTCGTAGTTGGCATAGATATTGATTTATAACGGAATTTTTAAAAAAACACCCCAAAATTTTGCGATTTTTAAAACTTTAAGCCCTGTGGGGCACGTGTTATTATTAATTAATTTGGCTAAAATTTTGCAGGAATTATTTTTTCATATGAATGAACAAATTGAGGGGGTGAGACTTTTTGAAATCGAAAATTTGTTTTTAAGGACCACCCTAATATATATATATATATATATATATATATATATATATATATATATATATATATATATATATATATATATATATATATATATATATATATATATATATATATATATATATATATATATATATATATACATACACATAGGCAATTCTATGCAAATATACCATTTTCAGTAAAAGTGACATTTTTTCATAATTTAAAAATTTTTCATGACAAGGTTCTAGAAGAGGTGATTAAAAGGGAAAAATAGATTTTACTTAATAGTAAGAAATATTTTAGTTTTTAAATTTTAAAACATTTATGGAAATGAGGGAATGATTATAAAGTGGGAGAATGACAATATTCTAAATAAGTTTTTACTTATCAATTTATGAAAATATTTTGTTTGAGAATCATTGCCTCTGTAGTCACAGAGCACTGGAGAGTGAATTTTTTTTGACAACGTCAGGTGTAAGATAGTCGAAAATTTCTTCCCTACCTACAAATGAATCATTAATTAAAAAAGGGTATTTTTTTAATTACTAATTCAAATTCCCAAGCTATTATAACAAAAAAAAAATATACAGTTTACTGTTAAGCAAAAATTTCAACACTTTCAATGCGTAAAATATTAAAATATCTATTAGTTTCCTCATTTTGGCTTATTTGTATAGAATTACCTCTGTTGAAAAAACATAGTTATTCTTAAAAATACTATCAACATAAGAAATAAAAAAAAATACCAACCTGCAGACCTGGTCTTACGGGAATAGCTTCCAACGAAACTGTTACAAAGGCCCCTTTTTCCAAATTATTAAATTTCTGACCAGAAACTCCATGCCACAGGATCCCATTTGAAAAAGAATTTTTAAGTGATAACAACAAATCCAATGAGCGATCACTGTAGAAAAAAATCACTATTTATAAATATTTTAAGCAAATAGAGGCAATTTACATGTTTTACAAGCAAATACAGTATAACGAATATCATTACAACAAAATATCCAGTAGTATAACGAAATAAATCCCCAGTCCTTTTTTAAATCATATAAGAATAACAGTTTAAAATTTCCATTTTAACAAAATTACTAAAACTCGCTTGCAATGAAAAAAAACTTTTGCTTAAAAAAACAAATAAATTTATAAAATAAAATATATAGTACCTTAAAGAGTATTCATGAACTAAACGGTGTAATTATTGGCGCAAATAAATTATTTGGAGAAAATTGTACATGTTTCAGACAGGGTTAAACGGTTTTTACCAACCCCGGTAAATACCATGGTAAACACTCACATTTACCGTCCTGTAAAAAATTATAATTTGGTGATAATAGGGAAGGACAATTAATTAAGACAAATTTTCTTTGGTGCTAGGGAAAATATTTACTATGTTCTTAAGTCTTTTACTAATCATGTGCACAATAAATCCCCAAAATACTACACTTCTGATTTAACGAATGGATATGTTGTAGATAAAGTAGATACCTCCCAACAAAATTCTGAAACCAAATTTGATGCTGGAAATTGGGTTTTAGTTCGTTTTGAAAGAAAAATTAACATTTGCCCTAAAAAATATTTAATGCTAAGTAAAGATATAGATAATGCTATATAAGTAGGGGAAGGTGGGTTCCCTTGGACCTATTTTGACTTTTCAATTTTTAATTTCTTTATTACTTGCAAAAAGTGAATAAAAATATTTTTACAAGATACTTTATGTTGTTATATGCAACATATATTTATTTTAACATGTTATTTAAATTATTTCAACTATTAAAAAAATAAATACAGAAAATTGTAATTGGGACCAAGGTACACCACAGGCGGTGTACCTTGGTCCAACTGGTAGTGTACCTTGGACCAATTATTAACAGGTAGAGAGACTCGATTTACAGTCCGAAAACCAATATTTATTAGCCGCATAAAATTCAAAAATACGTTTTACAACCTATTTTTATTTCTAGCCAAGATTGTAGTAATTATGGTTATGTTAGGTCAATTGGCTTAGTAAGGGGTTTTATTGTCTTAGTTTTTTTAGTGCCCTTTTGGCTTTTTCAGCTGCAATGCAATCTTTCTCAGGTGTATCCGTGAAAATGCAGCATAAAATTTAAACTGTCATTTCATGCCATAGAAAAACATTTGGCTATCTTTCTGTCATAAATTTGAAAAAACAACTTAAATATTTTCCCCCATGTTTATACACTAAACGTAAAAGGGATGTTCTGCTTAGATATTTATTATAAAAAACATCTTTTTAGATACGCATGCAATAATTATTTTCTATATTATGTCAATATGGTTAAAATTTTATAGGCCTACCATAGATCTAAATAATTAACTAGAGAAAAATTATTTATCACACCATATAATTTTTTTTACAAATTTCCATTCTACATAATTTTACAAATAAGGGTTGCATATTAATAGCTTAAAGTACTTAATTTCTCAAAGGAAAAAAATTTACTTGAAATTTAAAAAGGGTTTTCAACAATCTGAAGCACATAAGATCTGCAGTAGTGTACCTTGGACCAGTCCAAGGTACACTACCTGTATTAGGTTCGAGGTACACCACTTGGATATTAAAAACAAAATAGTTAATCACCATGTTAAGGTTAGACTTAACTTAATTTCAAGCACACAGTTTTATAGCTAAAACTTTACTTTACATTGCATAACCATCGTTTCTGAATAAACACTACATGTTTGAGTATAAAAATACACTAAAGAATCTGACAAAAATTTACTTTTGAACTGCGAATTCAGTTTTTCGAAACCTCTTTAATAAATTGACCATTTAAACAAACTGATAGAACTTCACTGAGACCCTTGGTAACAAATACTTTAACTGCATGTGGTGTTGTTTCAATATGTAAGCAAATCGAGCTAGAATCAGCATAGGTTCGAGGTACACATATGTCCAAGGTACACCACTTACCCCTAATCTTATTTAATAGAAGTGAAACATCTGCAATGATAGGGAATTCGTTTTGCGCAGCTTAAGAAGGAAAATAAAGACATTGCAATTGAAGAAGGAATTAAGAAATTACCAGAACCCAACTTTGGTAGATGTTGTACAACTTTTTCCAACTATAATTTTACCATGTATGCAATGCTTAACTTACCATGTTAAAAATTATTATTGACACATGTTATAATATTATTACAATATTTTTCGTGTCTGCCATAAAATTTAATTCACATAAGCCACACTACATTCCCTACAAAAACATTAATATATTTTTTTTATTTGATAGTTCAACACTTGTTTGTAATTCATTTTTTAGCTTTAAATCTTATATTTTAAATAAGCACTGGTAGAATATTGATTTGCTGTACTAAGAAGAAGAAATTAGAGTTTAAAATGATCCCCAGAAGTCGACTGCATTTCATGTGGTGCAAGTCACATCATGAAATTTTCATTATTTTTTGGTAAAAAAATAAATGAAAAGTTTTTACAAATTGATAAATATAGTCAGGAATAAATGGACAGACAATATTTTTTAAATAATATATAATAATTATGAACACTGCAAAAGATATTTGCTAAATAGTCAAATGTAGTGCAAGTCATGCATGAAAGTGACCTATACTGTCTCAAAAGTTCAGACCATTTTTCAAATTACTTATGCGGGCCTGATCCTTAGTATCACAACTTATTTCTACCAAACTTTTCAGAGAATTTTTTTGACTTAAAATGTTATTTGTCTGTACTTTTGTGACAGGCTATAGCTTTCACTTATCACATCGGTTTGCAAAATTCATTAATAAAACATCAATATCAATTTGGAAAAAAGTACAACACTATATATAAATAAAAATTCAAAAAATTAAAATACACAGTTATAAAAAACTTGCAAAATTTATAAATTTAACGTATTATTTACATACCAGGCATTTATAATCTTGATTGTTACAGGAAAAGGCTTCTCCAGGCTAACTATGCTCGGTATTTCAGTAATAATTAACCGAATTTCTCCATAACCAGGTGCCTAAAAAATTATGATATGATAGGATTATGGATTTTTTTTTTTTTTTTTTAGTTTTCTGCTGTTTGATTCAGTGTACTTTCATAGAAACATACTACAGTCAATATATCATGCAACTATTAATATTGCTTAAGTATTGAATAAAAGTATATATGAATAAAGATAGAAATATATATAATTTATATAAAATAAAGCTATAGGTATAAAAACACCATCGAATTTTCAATCATCAACACCAACTACACACTGTGTCAAAACCAATACAGGTAAAGTCAGCACAAGGCAACAGCTGTTTTGGTGCCAAGGACTTTATAACCGATTTTCATTATATTTAGTTCGATGATTCTAACTATAAAATCAGTTTCTCTATAACAGCTCAACTTTTTGAGATATTAACATTTTTTGTGTTAAAGAAATTTTTTTAATAAAAATACCAAATTTTAGTTTTAAAACGTTTTTAAATTATAATATGTAGTTCTTAAACAGTTTGTGATGCTGAACATGAATCCGGTTTCTGTTTTTCTCTACCTCAAATATGTATTTTTTAATCTGAAAATAAGTTGCATTTACCAACTTTCAAATTAAATAACTCAGATTGTTACAAAACTGTTAAAGGAACCATTTGGAATCTCAATATACTGAGGGTCTAGGCTTCTAAAATTTTTTGGTAAATTAGCACAATTATAATAAATATAAAATTGGTAGATTGTTAGCTATTTAGAAAAATATTATACTTAACCATTCTTTCTAATTGAGATGTTTGCAAACGTCCTCTTTCTCCCATGCATGTTCTCCATACAATATCTAGTTTACCTATACTGGCAACATTTTTCACTAATTTAGAATAGGTTTGAGTTCCAGGTTTAGGTTGCAAGCAAAAAAGATACTGCATGCTGTCATTTGGATTTAAGCAACTAACATCTCCAAATACTGGCATTGTTCTATAAAATTTTGAAAAGGGGACATATTTAAACACAATTATGGACTATAATAAAAATAGTTTTCAAGTATTTCTTAATGAATTAACTAATTGTGACTAACTTACTCTGAATCTACTTGAACAACATTCAATTGATTGGAAGTAAAATTATTAGACGGTTCCAGAGAAACTTTTTCCAAACACATGGAAGCAAAAGTAATGTTTTGTAAAGGAGCTTCTAGATAAACTTCATCTGACTAAAAAAAAAAGTTACATTAGTAATTAAAAATGATATCACTTTTCAAATTAAAAGTACAAAATATGAATGTGTAGCAAATAGTAGTTTTAAATTATTATACCTACTATACAATAGTCAGTATTTTGTATGCCATTAAAAGTTATTTAATTCACAAAATCAAAACTTAATAATAAAAAAATAGTATAAAATTATTTTTTCCAATTTTGTTGGTATTTTAAAGGTTAATGCATTTTACATCACATTGTACTCTTCAACATAATTGTTTAAATAAAAATAATTCAGTGATGTTTCAGTTCTGGAAAAAAAACATCACAAAATCTATATTTTGATAACTATCCTATGTAAAAGAATTGTTTTTATTATTTCATACAATTTATCACACTGTTTGTTGAACAAATAATTAAATATAAAATCAGGTAATGACAAAAACATAATTTATTGGGATACAAATGATGTAATGAAAACAATGAAATTAAATTTATAACAGTGCTGTGACTTTTACATGACTAAGAGCAACAATTGTATTTGGTTTAATTTATAAAATATTTTTAAAAAATTCTACAAAATTAAAATCAATATTGTTTGAAAATCACTAAATCTGCATTAATAGTTAAGTTCAAAGTAAAGTACTGTTAAACTTCTTCATTAATAAAAAGGAAATATTGTTTAAGCATATGTAACCACATGCTTTTCAATAAAAATATGTGGGGCCCAATACAATGTTTAGTCATAATAATGGAAGTGCACCTAATGTGGCCGGTGTTCATAATTGTGGTCACCCTTTGATAAAGTAGCTTTCATACACTATTACAAATGTGTTGGCGTTTGATTCCGATACTACTTTTGTAAAAAGTTAATATAAAATTATTTTGTCAAAACAATTTCAGATAATTTTTACTTTTTTTAGTAATAGTTTTTAAAAAACATGCTATTTTTTCAAGAAATGTCTAAGGATTCTTAACAAAATGGTTAAGAGACACAAACATTTTTCTTGCTGTTTTAACTTTTTATTTGATGTGTCAGAAAAAAAATTGATAACATTAATTAAGATTCTGGAATATCTCACAGGATGCAATTTTTTCGGAAATCACGAAATTGAAGATTTAAGAAGCGAGCTACTTTAGGAACAGTAGTTTCAGCTGTGCTCCTGAAAGTGGCCATCCATAAATCAGATTCAACCTTAATGGAAGGCTTTATAAAATTGAGCGATTTTGTTTATATTGTATGGCAGTTATAGTATTATTAGAATTGAAGTCTATGTTCAGTAAAGTGACTGTGCACTATACTAAAAGCCTATTGGCACTTCCTTGCATCAAATAATGAAAAAAAAATTAATAGAAATGCAAATTCGATTTTTGAATTCAAACTTGAGGGGGAATTTTAAAACTCAGTACTTTATCCCTAAGGAGAGACTACTAACCAACTCATTTAGCCATTATTAAGCTAACAAGCTGCTTTATGGGGTGGCTACAATCAGCTAAGAACACAGAGTAACCACTTTAAAAACCATCTCACAGACTTAAGTCTCCCTTTAGTAACATTTTGAGAACACACTGAAAAACACTTTTTTAAACTTTTTTTTCCTAAAACAAAAATTAACACCCCTTTTAACAATAGATTCTTAAAAATACAAATAACAAAAAAAAATATGGTTAACCCTTTCAGTCCCAATGAGAAATTGACATTTTAGAAAAAAAAATTCTGATCGTCTCTGCCATTTGTGATATCAAAAAGCACATCATTCGATTCTTCAAACTTTTTCCATTAGAAAATATTTTTTATTAATCCCAACATATGTCAGCCCTAATATTTTTTAAATTATGATCAGAAAAATTATGATGCCAAATGGTATAATTGGGACTGAAAGCGTTAATAGTGATTTTTAAATTGCTATGACAGTTTTAAACAAAAATATTTAAGGAAAGTGCCAAATTAGGGACACTTTCCTTAGTAAGAAGTTGAAAATTAATATACCCTCAAGCAAATTGTTTCACATTCAGATGCACAAAATGCTCTTACATAAATAATAAAAAAAACCTAATAAATATACATGTTTTATTTATTTTTTTTGGAATAAAATTTAGCATAATTATTAGGATACAGTGGTAGAAAAATAGTTCGCTGAAAATAAAATCAGCAGTTAATAAGTTATTATTAATTCACAATCAGATACTTATTTTCTTGAAAAATAAAAACTTTATCAAAACAAAAATTATATAATTTTTCAAAGTAAAGTGCTGGTCAGTCCCATAGAGCTAAGGCTTTAGTTTGGAATTCCCAAACTTTGTGAAAGTTTATGGGCATGCCATATAAGCATTTTTTCACCAAGTATGAGAATCGTCAAAAATGCAAAATAAAACAATTTTGAGAGGAAAATAGCATACTTAATCATTAATAAAATTTAAAGACAGTGTCCTTATTCAGGATATTTTGGTTTAATAACAAATTAAAATTTAATATTTAAATAATCAGATAATACTTTCCCTACAAAATTGTTTAAATTTCATGTTATGAATATTCTCATAACTAGGGATAAATGCTTTTATGGCAAAGCAATTCTTTTTCACAGATTGCTATTTCAAGACCATATCGGTTATTTTTTTTTCATTTAGGCCTTTAGTATAATTACTCACTAGTTTAAAAAAAAATGGGAGAGCATTTTTTAGATGAAATTACTTAAGTCTATTTGCCAAGTTCTGATATCAGGAGCAAACAATCTTCTGCGATATTTGATAATATCCATGTTTAAAACGTAAAAATAAATAGCCAACTTTCTTAATGCTTGTTTTCCTAGTTCTTTTTAGTTTTGTCTGGTTCAAGACACTCCAAATTAGAACTATACTACTGTAAGTCCCCTTCATATTAGTCAATAGTGAATGCAAATATATATATAAACATTTTTAAACTTAACATATGTATCGTATTTTGAACGTGGAATTATAACTTTTCGGGAAGTCAGATAAGGTTTACTATGCTATTTGTTCTGAAGAAAACTCACAATAGTAAAGAATTTAAGTAAATTGCTAATTTAACAAAAACAATGAAAATTTTATTTGCGTTTTTACAATATGGCAACCAGCTTCTTATGTTTGGGTATCAGCATCGAACGAATAGACTACAATAGCAAATTGATATTAATAGTAATGTTGAAATTCGAATCCAGTAAATGTATATAAAGTTTTTTTCATAACAAACATCACAGTTACTCAGATGATCTCTTTAAATCTCCTCTAATAAATAAGCATCAGATATTTTTAACCACCATTTATTACTTTTGCAATTAAATTGCTTTAATTCAATATTTATCTATCTTTGAACAAATTTATTTTTTAAATAAAATATTAATTAAACAATGCATACTAACTTTCAGCATTAAAAATTTACATAATTAAATGCAATACTTCCGTATTCTTGCCAAAAAAAATGTCTTATAAAAAAAGGTAATTTGCAATGGTACTTAAATTAGTATGCGTAAGCAATACTTACCACTTTCAGAAATAAATCACGTTATGTTTTTATTAATCAGCAACATGTATAATTAATCATAAAAACGAATGATAATCAATTACCTTTTCTACCTGAAAATAAAATGCCCAAAAGTTGTAGATATTAAACTCTAAACTCTTAATTACATGAACCAACAATACATAAACATTCAAAATTGACAAGTAGGTTTGTAGCAGTAACTATCAACTAGAACCGCTTTCACATACCTTCTAAAAATCTTAAGAAACAAAATCATCAAAACACAGCATTTCCTACTAATTAAAACTTTTAGGTACCAAAATTGCAACTTTTCACTTATACTTTCTTCCCCAAATTCAATTCATATTCTGTATCATTAGCTAAATTAATATGCAGTTCTAAGAATAAAAATGTAGTAATACTGCTCCATAAAACAATCCATAATTTGCATTTAGGAGCCTTTATTTATCTATTAATATACACTGAAATGTAAATAAAAAAATTGTCTTGCTCTTTAAGCAAGAATGAAATCAAAACTCTTTCTGCCACGTTCTTATCACACATATAAAGAACCATCAAATAAATTTATTGCAATATATACTATGCTTTCATTCCAAATAAATTCATAGTAAAAAATATTCTTTAATTTTTAATAATTTATATAAAGTTTCAAATGCATTTGACAAATTAACAATAGTGGGAAGATTAATTCGGAGAAGGAATTCTCCTGTTATAAATAGCATTAATTCATTTACTTTTTTTAATAAACTTCAAATTATTACTTTTTAATAAATTATGAAAATAGCTTAGTTTGGTTTTTAGTTTCATTTTGATGTATTACTTTTCTGTAAGATTTGGGGTTCATGCTATGAAAGTGCGTGGCAGACAAACCGAACGATTGTAATACCTTCCACTTTTTACATTGTAAACATAGTGTGAAGGTTAAAAGCCAATCAGTTCAAGTCCTTATGAGAATTTAACATCATGCTATTTTCTTTCAACATATTGGCTGAAAAAAAAAGCAGGGAAATCTTCCAGTGGACATGACCCCTTTTAACATTAAGCAATTAATGCAACAAAAGAATGAGTAGCCTTGAATGTTTCTTCCTTATTCTAAAACTCAAATTCCATATTAAACTACTTTTTTTTACAAAACCTTCAACATTTTAGAGCATGGTTTTGAATAGAGTATTAAATAGCATAATATATTACCTAATAAATCAAGGAATGTATTTTTTAAACCAGCATTATGCTGCAGTAAAAATATCAATCCATTTTGTCTGAAAAGGACTTAAAAAATGAAATGAAGAAAATTTTAGATTTTTAAGCACAAAAAAATCAGCTTTGCTTAAGTCAGACCTTTAGAGCAAAAAAGTTATAATATTCAAAATCTTATACTACTTTTAACTTAAAAAAGTTTCATTACAGAGTAAAAAAAAAGTTAAGTGCTTGATAAAGGTGAGTTAAGTAAAAATACTATTTTATTTAATTTGTTTAAAAAAATAGTAATAGTTTCTTCTTAAAACAGAGAAACGACACTATCTAAAAATGCTTTGTAAATAAATCTTTCTGGATTAAATAAAATAGTTACTACATCGCGAATCACTATAACAACATTTGAGCATTTAAATAATAGACTGTGTGTTAAGGCTGATGGCTAATTTGTCAATATAATTGTTTAATATACATCCTCCTGCCAAAAACACTGATTGAGAAAAGAAAATGAATTTTAAGAGGATTTCAGTAATGAAATGGCAAATGTACCACCAGCAATTGGTCTCTAGCCTACATGAAGCCAGTAATGAAAATGGACCAAGAGTTGTGGGTTTTGCAATTGATAACAATATGGTTATCAGAAATATGTGCTTTGATCACAGGAGAATTCATAAAGAAAAATGGATCTCCCCTGAGAGAAACACACAAAAAAAACAAATTTTCCATATTATAATAGATAAAAGACATGCTTCTGACTTCATGGATATCAGAAGCTATAAGGGAGCAAATTGTGATCACGACCATTTCTTAGTGATAATGAAATATCAACAAAGAATATCAAAGACCTGTAAAACAAAGGGTATGAAACAAAAAATATATAATGTAAGCAAATTATATGATAAAGCTACAAGATATAATTATGGTAAAAAAGACTTATCTGTGACATCCGTGGAATGCATTAAAAGCTAACTCTATAAGAAGAGGGTGCTAACCACGAACAACAATTTTGTCACCGAAAAGATAGTAATCTGGTTGGAAATAGTATGAAAATCATAGAGACTAGGATAGACTTAGGCTATTGATTGATAAAAGAATTGGGAGAATACTAATGTGAATTCAGACAGAAAAGGTAAATTGAAGATCAGATATTTAGTATAGGAAGATATTTAGATATAAACACTAGGGATGCAACGGATATCCGGCCAACATACTGCATCCGGCCACTGGCCGGATAGTTGGCAGTAGCCGGTTAACACAATTATCCGGCAATGCTATCCGGCCTGTTAAATCTGACATTTTCTCTATAAAATTTTTTATTGTTTTAATTGTTAAACTGACTATTTTTATTTAGTCAAGAGGTTATATTTAAATTTTAAAACATTTTTTTCGATTGATATTTCACATTATGTAAATGAATTATGTTAGAAAATCCTGGACTTTTTGCGAATGACTAACATCATGGACCATCTGGACATCTGCTAAACCTAGTAGATGAGCAACAACAACACATTATGTTAATAACAAACAAAGCATATTAGATTTGTTTCAAGTTACATAAGTTATGGTGTAAAAAATTAATAGTTCTGCGTTCTTTGGTAGAATACAATTCTCTTTTTTTCGTAAATGAGTCCCGCTTCTGAAAATAGTCGCTCACTGTATATGCTGCTAGCTGGTGAAGAAAGGTACTTGTTCACTATAGTTTTGCTAAGATTGGGAAGTTAGTGACTGGTTAGTTATACCACGATGTTTATTGGTTAGTCATACTACATCATCCAAAGTAAAACTGCTACAATTGCAAAAGTGTTTACGCAATTTGACATTTTATACTTTTGAAGCCTAAAAAGGCCGGATATCCGGCCCAAAGTTAGGCCGGATATTCAGTATCCGGCCAAAATGGTATCCGTTGCATCACTAATAAACACGTTTCTCAACAAGATTTTATAAAGCATGTTATTTATAAAGATTTTTTTTAACTATTTTTAGTCAAATTGCTAATATTTATTTTTTTTCACACAAAGAAAAAAAACAAGAAGCTTTTTAGAAAAACTATGGGGGAAAAAACAAAAATAGCAATATAAAATTTAAAGTGAAATTTAAATTTAGTTAAACCGGTTTATAAAGACATAAAATACATTTACTTCATAAGAAAGTAGACATATTGAGTCAATTGAAACTGACAGCAAAAGTTATGTTGGCATCTTCTGGTTTTCTTAAAGACAATTTAGCATGTCAAGTGTCTACTGAAGAAGCCTCTCAACCAAACAGCTGCTTTTCTGTGTCCAAATTTTCTGGAGATCTTTTTATTTTCACAGCCTAGTCAAAGCCAAGTTTGATACTTAACTTTGTGGTCAAGCCATGATTCAAGAGGGCCATAACTTTTTAAGGGGAGTCAGGTGGTTCTATCTCACCCACTTTAGTTCTACTAACTTAATGAAATTTTTTTCTCAGAAACTATACGATATCATTATGAATTTTTTTAAATAGTTTATTAATTACATTTAGCTCATTGATTTAAACTGAGGGTATTTCACAGTATAAAAATACTTTTAAAGTGATTTTTGAAAAATATTTATGAATAAACACAAAAATAAATCGATTTAAAGTTGCATATTTTTTTAGCAGAGATATTTAAAATTCCTCAGTTTGAATCAAAAAGAGAAATAAAAAAAATGTTGATACCTTTGATAGTTCATGAGAAAAAGGTTCCCAACTGTTGAAAAACCTTATATTTCAGGAAACATAAAAGAAAAGTAAGGTATAGGTAAGAACTAATATACAGAGTTTCAGAAAATGCTTATAAAAAGAAAACCACAAAACAGAAATCAATAATCTTGGTCTTAAAGGCAGATTGAAAAAAAAATCAACATATTTTACCCTAACACCCATCTGACTCCCCTTAATAGGTGGACAGAAATGGCTGTATTTTGAATACACTGAAAACTAGCTTTGCTTTATATGATGGGGGGGAAAACACTAGGAACATTTCCTATATACATTCATAAGAGTTTCTTGGTAGACCAATCTGTTTATCTACTGCAAGACATGGGACACCCATCCATAAACCTTTCTACAACTTTTTAGAAGAAAAAAA
The DNA here is from genome assembly GCA_023701765.1 of Hylyphantes graminicola. NCBI lineage: Eukaryota > Metazoa > Arthropoda > Arachnida > Araneae > Linyphiidae > Hylyphantes > Hylyphantes graminicola. Next base: position 25,446,242 of record CM043123.1, on the reverse strand, counting down.
TATTTTATAGAAATGCTACTCTTGGTTTTAAAATAAAACACATGCCAAAAATCTGCTAAATGCATTTTAAAAGTAATCAATATCTATGGTCAAGTATCTCTGACTTTAGTTCTCTAATCTGACTTATCAAGTTAACTCTGACTTTTCATATTACATTTTGAAGAAACAAATTGGAAAAATGTGCCTCATAATTTTAAACAACAAATTTTAATGTCTGCTCTAGTAATTTTTTATGCTTCTTTTTGTGGTCTAGTATCTTTCACTGCATCTACCAAAGACAGTATCGTAATAGGTGTTGGTTCTAAGCGTGATCGGACGTTTTGTCAAAGAGTTTATCTTACCCTATCCAAAGGTTTTTTTTTTAATCCTACTTGGAAAGTAGTCAAAGTACGGGGTTGGTACCTAAATCGTTGAGAATTTTTACGTTTATGATTGGTTTACAAAGTTAACTCCAATTGTTCACAAAGTTTATTTAGAAAGGCTAAGACAAAGTACTTGTTATTAAAAAAAAAACTGGAGTTTTCTCACCTCCATCCCTCTTAAATTAGCTGAAAATTGGAAAGGACTCAAAATGCGGAAAAGTTCCAAATTTAGAATCCTTAAAATACCCAGGATTCCGGATTTGAGACACTCTACTGTATATGATCTTGTAGCTAAAAATTTTTACAAAACAAATGATCTACAAAGAAACTCCCAAATTTAAATAAGAAAAAACTTATAACATCAGCTTTTACAGCACAAAAAAAAATTACTCCCCTTGAAACATTAAAATATATAGTCTAACAGTTCAGAAACTTATGCAATGCCTTGATTGTTGTTGTCCTATATGATCAGCTAACTTAATGAAAAAAATTTGATGTTACTTAAATAAACAAATATTTGAAAATCACAACAACCAAATATATAATAGAATACTTATTTCCAAAAAGAACACAATATCTTACCATGAAATATAGGATACCAATTTCAGATAAAATACCATAATAAGAAACCAAATTATATTCCATAATATGCCCTAATACGATACCAATTTATTACCAATAAAATATCACAATGGGATACCAGAGAAAAATACAAATAACAATAGGAAAACAGATACTAACTATAAGAAAGATAAAAATTAAGTATATCTTGAATAATAATTTATTTTTTAAAAAAAGTATAAGCACCAATCGAAACTAGTAAAAAATAAATTAGTAAAATTTTCTAATCGACTTGATAAGAGAAAAAGAAGGGATCCCATAAAATAATAATAAAAAGTAAAAGATTGTCTATTTGTTACATTGATAAATAGTTGATTTCTTATTTTAATGTCATTTATTGGTTTGTCATTTATAATTTTCTATAATTCTAAATTATTTGTGTTTAATCAAAATTACTTAGAAAAAATTTAGACTTCATTTTCAAACAGAAATTTTAATTAAAAATACTAAAAAAGAAAACTGCAACAATAAAAAACAAAAATTCTTATTGTTAAGACAAACAAAAATAATATTTTTATAAACAAAATAAACTTACAATGTAATCCTGAAACATGCAGTGCAGGGAAATAGGTAACATGCAAAAATAAATGATAAAATTTAGTTTAAAAAATAAATGTATTAAATAAGTAAAAGAGATGTTACACTTCAGAAGGATGGTCAGTGTCAAAGGGATAATTTTCAAAATTCTTTGCTTTGCTATGTAAGCATTCTTTCACTAACAATACAATCATAATAACAGAACTATACAAATTTGAAAAAATATTATTTGGTCATTTAATGTTTAACTTTCTAAATTAATAATTAAATAATAGTTTATACTTTTCTTTTAAATTAGTTTCACTTTTTTTTATATATTACTATTTTCATTCCTGGTGAAAAACCCTTACATAGAAAAGCAATACTTCCACAGAAGTTAAGATTTTAGAAGTGATGCATTTGGTCCATAGGACAAACAAAAACTATTCCAAACAATGAAATAAAAAACAATAACTTTAAACACCATATTAAAAAAAAATTAACTTAGTAAATAAAAAATTGATTAAAGTACTATATTCTATAAGTTTTAAATTCTGAAATTACTAAAATACATTTATAAGTTTTATATCAAGGCATTTGTAAAATAACAATATCCTAGGTTAGAATAAAAATTATAGGAACTTTTAAACTAAGAGCAGATTTAAAACTTCAGTTAACTAACATGTGTCAAAAATAACAAAATATGCCAGGCAAATGAATCTCCATGGGATTTTATAAAAATGAACATAAATTTTTGTCCAAACTGACATCCTTTGTTTATGCTAATTAATTTTTTAAGTTGGTGCTTAGCTCCGCCCTTGACAAAGCAGCCTGCAGCTTCTTTAACCCAGCCCGAAGTAACTGGATTCAACAAGTCAGGCAGAGATCAGCCGCTGCTGTATGTAGATAATGTCATTCTTCTTAATGCTCTAAAGCATTCAAAACATGAATGTTCAGGAAAATATTTGTGCAAACAAACATGACACAGTACCTTGTTGTAAAAGAAAAACGAAAAACCCTATCCTAAACCCTCACAAAAAAATTTCTAGAGGTGCAAAAAAAAAGAAATGTGTTGATAGTTATGTTCAATCAATGTGTTGAAGGGGTTGAAGGTATTTTTATTCTTAATAATAAGCTCATGTAATAACAAAATTGCATATATGCAATTCAAACACATTAAAACTAAATTTAATCGAAGGAATTGCTGTGTTTAAAGATAAGAAATATGCTTCATCGTTACAAAGATTGCATAACCCCTTATACCTAAATCCTATGAACCCTTAAGGGGTCATAGGAGTCTTAAAAATGTGCAAAGAAGGTGCTACAAAACATAGTTTGATCTTTCATGCAATTTTTGAACTACTCAATGTATAAGTATAATTTTTTTATATGTTTTCTACAAGATTTATTTATTATAAAACAAGTTTTAAAATTTATGAAACTTTAGCCAAAACTAAAATAAATGATATTAAACATGAAGCTATTTGAACACATTGTGATTAGGCTTGCACGGCATATTGTGAGGTCAAAATTAAAAAAATTACCAAGAAAATGACTTTATATTGTACAAATATGTACAAAGACTTATACCTAAATTCTCAGCTCAATTTTAATTCGAGATTATTTTTAAAAAAAACTTTAAAATCAAATTTTTAAAAATTTTATTAATTTTTTTAGAAAAAAGTTCTTAAAATAATTTCTAATTAAAATTGAGCTGAGAATTTAGGTATCAGTCTTTGTTTGTACATATTTGTACAATATAAAGTCATTTTCTTGGTCATTTTTTCAATTTTGACCTCACAATTTGCCGCGCAAGCCTAATCACAATGTGTTCAAATAGCTTCATGTTTAATATCATTTATTTTACTTTAGGCTAAAGTTTCATAAATTTTAAAACTTGTTTTATAATAAATAAATCTTGTAGAAAAACATATAAAAAAATTATACTTATACATTGAATAGTTCAAAAATTGCATGAAAGATCAAACTATGCTTTGAAGTACCTTCTTTGCACATTTGAAAGACTCCTATGACCCCTTAAATACAGCCTCGCTCGTTCATCATACAAATTTGTTTTAAAAAATTAGCAGGTAATTTTATACTTACATGGGTGTAAATAAAAATTTCGGATTCGGATTCACACTTGCAAATACGAATCCATTCGGATTCAAATTTACGAATACGAATTCGCCCATCTCTGCAGGTAATTTTACATGCACATCGGCAAAGTTCGCTACCATCCAAAACTCAACCTGTAGCGTGGTACAGGCAGACAGTTACTTATTTATTGGTGTTCTTTTGAATGGAATTTTTCAGTGAATCCGAGTGTGAATCCAAGTGGATTCGTATCCATAGATGTGAATCCGAATAGATTCGGATTCATGGGTGTGAATCAAAATTTCGGATTCGGATTCACACTTGCAAATCCGAATCCATTCAGATTCGAATTTACGAATACGAATTCGCCCATCTCTGCATAAGATGTGTTACTATTAAAACAAAAATACCTTTATGGTCCAAATTGCAACATTGTTGAATCTAACTATCAACACGATTTTCTTTCTTCAAAAATTTTTTTCTAAGAACATGAAAACATCAAACAGCTTTTTCTGAGAAGTTTTTCGTGGTGCTTCAGAGCAAAGAACTATGCAATATTTGTATGCACGAATAGTTTTCAGAACATTTGTGATTTTTATGCTCTAGAGACAATAAAAGCATCAAGATGAAAGGCATTGGAAAAACACAGCACTGGCCGATCTCTGCTTGATCTATTGGGTCCAGTAACGTCAGGCATGGGAAGAAGATACAGGCTGCGCTTTTAAAGGAAGAGAGCTAAGCAACAATTAAAAATAATAATTTTAAATAAACCAATGGTTAGATTAAGGTAAAATTCATGTCCATAGTTTTCAAATTGCATGGAGAATTAATTAAAAAAATATTAAAAATCAAGGAGATAATTAGCATGGAAAAGAGTAATTGACATTTCAAAGAATATTCACTCAGTAGCATATACTAACCTCAGCATTATAAAATTTTGTCTTCACATCTAAAGGTTTGGACACCTAAAATAAGCAATGATTAAAAGAAAGGAAGCTCATATTTCTAATCGGCACAGGCCAAATTAGTATTCATCGTTTAGATGGTTAAGGTAGGTTTATCACAAATATTTATGGAGAGATAAAAAAAAATTACCTATCACAATTTTTAATCATGCAAATATGAAATTGAATAACTCAAATAAAAAAATCATAAAATAAAAAATGGCAAATGGACAGGGGGAGGAGGGGATTTGACCAGAACTTGGTAGGTTAGAAGGAGTTTTTTTTAACTGAAGGTTAAGAGTTTATCTTTGTGTAATAATAAATTAATCAGTATGTACTACATTTAATTCCCAGTTGAGAAATGCAAAGAGTATTTAAATTAAAATTATTTTAGAGTTGTGTTGTGGATGCTAATTGGCTGAATTAACTTCAGACTAGAGCTACACAAGAACTAATTGTGCATTGAAGAACTAACTTTTCAGCTATAAGTATAATTGTCCATTGAAAGTATTTAGTTTCACTGAATCAACCATACTAACTCAAAAATGTCAAACACCTGCATATTTAATAAAAATAATTTTAAAGCTTTTCATTGATGATTAAACTTAATTTAAATTTGTGGTTTAAAGAAAAATTTAGATCGGTCAGCTTATGTTAAATAATATACAAAACTTGTCTGGTAATAAGATTAAAGTAAAAATACAATCAATTGTCAGTTTATTTACACAAGTTATCTATTGCTCTTGTTACAATAAATAGTCTGTTGCTGTAAAAAAAAAGGTTCTAAAATATCAAAATCTATTACCTGAAACTTGAAAAATTTTCTAAAGTGCAATTTTTCGTTATGCATTGTTGTATAGTTAACAGTACATGCTAATCTAAAAAAGAAAATTTTAAAATATATACTGAATATATAAAAAAAATATTTTTGTTAAAATCAAGATAATAACTTCAAAACATAACTTAAACCCAAGAAAAAAAACGTAATTCACATATATAGTCCCATGTGATGGCAATACTAAAATTATTATTGAATTCCAGAAGTTGGGTACAGAATAGCATTTTCTCACAACTGAATAAAAAGAATATTAGCTTTTTGAAAACAAATTGAACTACAAATAATGATAACAGTTTACATAAATCTGTAATAATATTAAAAATATATATATTTGCTCACATGTGAGTTCCTATCTCTTTAACTTCATGAAGTATAACATCATCCACACTTTCATCAGGATTTAATTGTGTGAAAGAGCTATAATTCCCCCTCTGCCCAGAAAGAACAATTTTTTGCATGCCAATTTGAAGATCTGCCTATTTCAGAAAAATGAACAGTAAAATAAAAATAATTAATAATAAATTTAGAAATTAAAACCTCAGAAACACTTATAAATTGTTATAGGTGTATCTGTTGATAGAAATATAAGTGAAAAAATTCTATACTACATCTAGTTATACACAAATCTGGTTAGGTTTGAATTATCGTCGCACTAGAGCTACACGAGGGCTATTGGCGACGGGCGTCGTATTTTAGAACCACAGTCAGGTGACGACACAAATCTGGATTTTGGTTATAAAAAAAAGCCAATGTCATATACAAGAAAGCGCATCGTTTTTTTTTTTTTTAAATACCAAGATGCAAAATTCCAAGCATAAAATTATAACAACAGAATTTTTTAATCTATGCAACTTTTCTTTTAATAGGGTAACAGTGTAGTGTGGGACAACATATTTACAATATAAAATAGCAAAATATGTAGGTGTTTATATTTCATGCATGAGATAAACAGTATACTTGTAGATAAAGTAAGAGGCTTATAAGTAAAGGCTTTTCTTGTAAAAGAAATTTTTAGAAAACAGCATAATATTCAAGGGTGCTGACAATCTTGTAAAATCATTTTGGGAGTTATTATTAGTTTTTTTAAATTTCAATCCCGAACCCTAAATGGGTTTGTTATTATGTATTTATAGTAACAATAGCTTGCACAATAAAGTGCAACGTCATAAATTTACAGGATAATATTTTCTGTGGGAAGGGCTTTCAATTTTTTTTTAATGATTCAATTAAATAATAATAGAGTTGACGAAATTTGCTGTTTTAACATAAACTAATGACTACTTTGGGACAAATATGACCCACCAAAAGTGGGTTATATTTACCCACTAAAAATTTAGGCAACCTTGAATTTTCTTTAATTTGAATGTAATGACATATATACTACAGTTGAACCCCATAAATACAACTCGCTTAGCATGACATTTCACTTAACATGAACTGAAAGCATTTCCCCCAGGTTAGGTTAGGTTAAAATTATCGTTGCACCAGAGCTTACACGAGGGCTATTGGCGACGGGCGTCGTAATTTAGAACCACAGTCAGGTGACGAGCCAACACCTGAATAGGCACCCAACGCAACCGTTAAGGGCGACATCGTACGCAGCGTTAGGACTTTGAAGGATATTTAACATGCACTCCCTTATACATGATATTATTCGTCGGACATTTTTTGCTGCACGGGCCGTTTATAGGTCGGCAGCTATTTTGGCGGTGCCCGGACCCGAACCTGGGACCTTCCGCATGCTAAGCGAGTGCTTAACCGACTGAGCTCCCCAGCCCACATTTTCCCCAGACTAATTATCTTTGCGCTAATGATAAAAAAACTCTTAATGCGAAATCGCTTTAGCAAATTTTAGTTTTGCTTTTTACAAATCCTGCTTAACCCGAACAAAAAAATTCAGGATTTGACTTAAATAAAACATGAAGCAAAAAAATAAAAAGCGGCAACCAACATTTAAAAATAAATTTGTCTCCTACTTCTGAGAAAATCACAAGATCTTCCCAGACGTGTTTCGCTCCAATGGCGACCGATCCAAAAAAGAGCATCCGTTTTTTTGCAATCCAAGGGCATGAGCAGTAGAAAAATTACGTCATTAGGCGGTTTTTCTAAACTTGACCGATCGATCTTCCATGAATCATCAATTTTAATCCAATAAATGATTCAGCAAGAGTAGGATTATCCATTATGTCATGAAATGCATAGGTGTTTGTCTACAGAGGCTAAAGATAAAGCACATATGAAATTAGATTTAGTTCGCATTTAAACTATGATTTTCATTCAAAATTAATCGAAGGCAGCAGTCTATTTCTTTAGAAACAAAAAAATAAAATATATTGACGATAAATGACTTAAAAAAAACGAAAATTGTCCCCAAATATGGTGTAGCTAAAAGCACCATTTCAATGATTTTAAAAAATAGGGATAAAATTGAAGGGGCCTATGCAGTAAACAAATTTGAATCGACAAGAAAAGAATTAAAAAAAATTTCTGTAATATGTTCTATAAATGAACTATAGTAATTGAATGACTAATTGTATGCTAGTATTATTAGTGTATTACATTATTAAATAAGAATACTTTTTTATGTACATTTTTTTAAACTATTCACTGGTTTAATGAAGAAGAAAAATTTGACGTGTAACGTGAAATTCTGTTAACACAAAATGTTTCGGTTCTCCCTTCTAATTTGTTTTAACGGGGTTCGACTGTACCAGCAGTATTTCAGACATTGTTGCATCACATTCGCTCATCATAGGACAATACTGCATTCATCTTTGGTGTAGCGGCTGCCGCACACCCAACCTCAGATATTATTTACTATTTACTCTAAATATCGCCAATTTACCACTGCAATACTAGATATTACAAAAAATCACATAACAACATCTAGATCATAAATATTTTAGTGAATAATCTGAAGCTACTCATTCTTCACCTTGATGTACCTTGTAGTTGAGTGTTGTTATATCTACGGTAACGCTACATGATCGATGTTCAATACAAGGTCTTATATTTCACCGAAAGGCTAATTTATGATCCAATGCAATATTAGTGTATGCATAAATAAACTAGAGAATACAATAAACATGGATATTTATCAAAAAAATTTCTTGATGTAGTAAGCGTTGTTTTTTTAATTTTTAAATACTCCTATTTCTAACAGACAAAATCCTCTAAAGAACAGGAATGTAGTGTTACATTTGTTGCTGCCAGATTTCGAAAACTAGGTATTTTCTTGAAAAAACACACATTTTACATCTGGTAAGCAGGAGCAACTTAAAAGTGGTTTAGTTTTATCCTTTAAACAGATGTTGGGGAGAAAAACTAAAAGCTTAAAAAGTGGGTTACATTTGTTCTGGTATCACACAAATGATAAAATATTTAGTTTTCTTACCTGCACTTGTACAGCGGTAACTACCTGTTGGCTGTCATTATGAACACTCATGTAGCAAGAAAAAGTCTCTCCCAAGTATATATTTCTGAATATATAAAAGTTAATAAATATTTTTACAAGAAGCACACATTCGTAAATATTTTTCTACCAAAAAAATTCTTAGTTTAATAATAAAACTCGGAAAACACCTTTCTTTAGGGTTTTAAAAGGTAGTACCCTTAAAATATCAACAAGAAAAATAATTGGATTATGGTGTTGAAACACTGTTTTGAAGCAATATTAGAAGACTATTAAAACTTAAAACATAAACATAAAAATGAAATAATATAGTTACAATTAAAGTTTTATATTGAGAAAAGCATAAATTTTTACCCAAAACTCTGAGGCAGCATTAGCATTTTTCCAGAGTTGCAATATTCTAGGTTACTGGGAGATCCCAAATCATCCTTCAATTCTTTATTAAGGATGTTGCAGGCAAAATACTTAGAGTCGGTAGCTAAGGGTTGTGTGGTATAGAGAGAAGGTCGAGTCAATCGCATAACTAAAAAAAATAGATAGGTTTCCTTTTATCCCAAAACTGAATCAAAATAGCTTTTTCAGTAAGAATTTTTAAAATTAGGAGCTATAAATCAATGCTTGCCTTGTAGCAACAATGCAGAAACAGCGATGATTTCTGTATATAGAAAGCATTTAAAAGTAGATCTGGAAAAGCATCTATGTAGATACTATATAAGCCAGAAGTTTTTTTTTTTTTTTTTTTTTCAAAATTAGAAACCCAACTGCCAGTGTCCAAAAATAAAAATGTCAGTAGCCAAAAAAGTTGTTACCTGCTATGAGAGGGTATTAAAAAAAAACTAATAAAGTCCATTAGTTACACTAAAGCCCGTTAATAAATTACAAGTTTAATTGTTAGTATTAATATTGGATGGTTTCTAAATATTCAAAAATAGAAATGCAAAAACAATATAACAATATTTTCCTTTCCATTCAAATGCCAACCATACACTTATTAAGACTTCTATCCAAGAACTAATGGTTTCAATACCCAGCTGGATACAAACTTTGAATTTCCAAATAAGGTCAAGGTATTTAATGCTGCAAATAAATATTTGTATCAACAAAAATACTTTGCGTTTTTATGTTAAATAATCTTATAATAGTATAAGCGTACAAACGTGCATAGAACCGTGGTGATTGGAGCGGAATTTCCAAAATCTACAAAACAATAGTTTGTTTACAATATTGCACTTCCTTTTTGAAATAACATGATGAATAGCTTATTACTTATTTAAAACGCTATTGTAAAAAATGAAAATTAACCTTTTGGTAAATGTTTACAATTTTATTAAATTAAAAAGTGATGTTACAAAAAAAATCATTGTTTACTCACAGCACACAATAATTGTATTAAAATTTGCTATTATAAATGTATTTTCCGCCAAAACATTATATTTACTCAGCAGGATAATGTGATGCTTTCATATTCAGACGGTTGTTGAAAATCATAAGTTAGAGATTGATAATTGAATTTGTGTTGCTTAACTGAAGTTATTTTAAACATACGCAAGACAAAGAACCCCGTTTATTAAAAAGCAATCAATTGTAAAATTTAACATAAAAAAGTACACTATTAAACACTGATTTTCGTACACAAATGGCAGATTTACCTACCCTTCAAAGCTAGCAGATGCTCCTTTTCGCGGGTATCCATATCTAGACAATTAAAATTTTATTGAACAACTAAGTTCAGACTGTGTTTTTCGAAAACAAAAATTGAATAATTAGAGCATATGTAGACAAAAAAAACACCTTTGCTTGTCCCTTTTTTTGTTTACTGTAATCGGTTGGTTGGTATACATATATTCCCAGGCTTGTGTGCTTGCTCAGAGAGCCACTTATAAACCGGCAAGTAAGACAGTCACAACACACACACTCAAACTCACACACATATACGTGACAGATGCTGCCATCTATCTCATCCACCTCCACAATTTAGACATGTCCCTGAAGGGGAGGGAAATAGTCTTCAGGAACCTGTACCCGTGGGAAGCTGCGCAATGACCGCCCACGGGACTATCGGACCCAACAGATTGAACGAGCACATACTTCGCATATACTCGGCGAGTTTTCAGCGACCAGGACTCGATCGAAGGTGTTTCCTGTTGACTTCTAGTTTTCCTGTTGTCAAGATAACCATTTTTGAAAAGCTTTCTTTGAGGCCACACTTTGATATTGTTATTTTTTTTTAAATAATGATATATGTTATTTCTCTTGATAAAATTGTGTATGTTTTTATAATCCAAACAACAGTGTGTTAAGCAAATCAATTTGAACAATTACTACCACCATTTTTTTACAATAGAAATATTAATAAAAAAAATTGTTCGTTATTGGAAATAGTTGAACAATTACTACCACTACTTTTTTTCAATAACTGTATTCATATAAAAAATTTCTCTATACTCTCTCGTGCTTCGCCATCATCTGTTAAATTAATAATTAATTTAATTGGTTTAGAGACTGTTAAGGTCTTTGGACTGAAATTGAAATATATATGACAATTTACACTGTATGGTATTACGCTGTAGTGTTAATAATCGTTCGAACATTTTGGCTTTTATCGACGGATTTGTGTCTTTACATTCGTGGTGTTGTTAACTAGCGGCAGTATTTCTATGCTTATTTGTATTTTATGCTCTTGAAGCAAGTTTATGAAGCTTAAAATGTTGTTTTTTAAACTTAATGTTTTATGATATTACATTTGAAATTAACATTAAATAAAAAAAAATGATTGCTACCATAATTAATCTTAATAATTACTACCACTACTTTTTTTTACAATAAATGCTTATAGAAAAAAAAATTAACAAGGTTCTGACTGGATACATTGTGTCGAAATTGATTCTGGTTAGGAGACTTCTCAGGTCTCCGGACTGAAATTGAAATATAATATACACTGGTTTCTGGTTATTATAAAAGTGCAAATAATCGTACGAGCATGTTTGGCGTTTATATACGTTTTTGTGTCCTTAGATTCGGGGTGTTGATAACTAGCGGAAGTATATCGATGCTAATTTAGATTTTATCATCTTGAACCAAATTTCTGAAACTTAATATTTAATTAAATATATTTTTTCGACATTTTACCAAGATATTCGAAATCAGCTTCGTTCTTTTTTAGGGTACGCTCTCAGTGGAGCTGGTTTCCTGATATCCGAAAACCTGCTGTATGGGTACACTCTCAGTGAGACTGGTTTCCTGGTTTCTGAAAACCTGCTAAAATCTGAAGTAGGGCGAATAAATTGTCTGAACTGGTTTCTTGTTCTTACCTGCTCATGGTAGAGCAGATTTTCAATCAACCCAGCTTTCACGAAAAGAGCGGTCTGAGCGCCACCTACCTAAACAAACTCGTTGTTTACGGTGTTCTGTTTATACATATATAATGATTTTCTTTCTCTGATTTCTAATTCTCTTGAATTTTCTGGGTTTTTTATATACACTACTAAAAAATTAGGGGATTTCCATTTCAATATGATTAAATTTGGAATTATCGGTTAAGCTCGCACTTATTTCAAATAAGTTTAATCAAATTTCCCATACATTTTTCTATAAAGTTATATTTTCTTTTTGTATAGTTAGATAGAAGGAAGAATCATGTCTTTTGAAGATTAAATAATGTTTGTTTTATTTAAATAAGAATATGAAAAACACGGTAAAATAAAAATTACCCTGTAACAATTTTAATAATTGTTTCAGGGTTAATTTTATTTTAAAATGAAATAAAATTATTCTAAATTCGTCACGCCTGTATCTTTAGTTGCTAAAAAAATGGTTTTTGACTATTTTTACTAAATAAAAATTTGAATTTTTTTTTTATAATTTACTAAAAAGTGTTGTTGTTGTTTCTAATGCCACTCGGTAACCGAGCCCGGAATGGAGGGCTACCCGATTTAAGGCGAAGAGGGCGGCTTCCGTTTTTATTGAGCGCCACAAGGGAGGAAGTCCGACTATTGCCCGTCAGCATGACACATCCGTTTTACAGGAAGGTCCCTTTCACACATCCATTTTCACTCACATATCGGAACTTTGATCCAGATCAAAGGCCGATAACTCCCTGATCTGGCACCCCCAGAGGTATTAATTTGGTATGGGAACATGGAGGACTTTGTGATAACGACATATTTAACGTGCCCCAGCCACCATTAGTCAACACGACGGTCTTTAGCCGAGTACAAGCGCCGACCCAGCGACCATCAGAATTGCGAGCGCCGCCGAGGACAGAACTCACAACTCTTCCGATGCGAGCACGACGCTTCAAACGAGTGAGCTACCGCGGCTCTACTAAAAAGTGATTATTCCATTTTTGTTCCTTAAATTTTAGTTTTTCTAATATTGTAGCAAAAATAAGCAAAGTGACCCCCTAATTGTTTTAAGCAATGTACTTATTCCATTGTTTTATTCGAAGATGAATAGTTAATTTTGCTTTTACCTTTAGAAAGCCTACAGTCAAATATAAAACCAGAAACAAAGTATGCTGTTCATAATATAATTAAAGGTCGAGCTAAACTTGGCAAATATTACCAGTTACTTCCGGAATTGAGAGAAGATCCTTCATAATTTTAAGAATATATTTGGATGGAGTCCTGTTTAATCTATGGTAGTCGCGACGCCAAATCTCCATTCTTCTTCTTCACAAGCACGACTGGAGAAGACCACGGACTTTCGGATTGTTGTATCACGTCAGCCTTAATAGCATCTTGTGTACTTCCTCCTCAATTACATGCCGCTCAGCTGAAGATATTCGATAAGGTCTTTGCTTAATTGGGGAACTATCACCAGTGTTGATCTTGTGTTTTACTATCGTGCATCCTGATTTCTTCGTTGTTTGGTTAAAGTCGAAAATGTCATTAAATTCTTCTAGCATTTGTAGAAGAGCGTCCTTTTCGACAGGGGTTAGATAATCACCAAGTATTTCTTTTAATTTTTCACGGGTAACACGCTTCCTAGATTGGTGTCTCTTATCCACTTGGTCCTCATCCTTCAGGCAACAAATCGCATTATCGGCGTCGCCTATACTAGCTATGTTCATTCCCTTTGGTATCATTTGAACCCGTCGGGAGAAATTTGTAACCCAAACTTTGCAATAACTATTTTCAACGTCGATAAGTGAGGTTGGTATGGAGAGTTCTTTTTCACCCATAAGAGTTTTGTTACCGGAAATCAGTGCTTTATTTGCGTCTAGTATGCTTGGGCTAACGGCGTATATTTGTTTTGCTGTATTTCCGTCAATGATGTAATCTTTAGCTGCGAATATGGAAAAATGGGATTGATTTGATATCGCATCTCCTGGAAGTATCTCTGCTAGTTGAATTTTCTCCTTCCCACAATCTATAACTGCATCAGTTGCACGGAAGAAGTCCCATCCCAGAATCATTTGGTGACTGCATTTGGGTAACACCAAAAATTCAAAGGCGCCTATAGTTTCCTTCAAGTTGACTTTTAACACACAACGTCCGGTGGCTGCTATAGGTGTGCCGTCTGCTGTTTTAAGTACATTACCATTCTCAGAAAACATAGGAGTATTGAGCTGTCGTCGTAATTCTTCAGATACAACGGAGTAGTCTGCTCCCGAATCTATGAGGGTTTTAACACCATGTCCATTTACGTTGACAAATATAATATTCTTTTTCAGCTTACTCGTGACATTCGTTGGAGGATTTTCGTCGAAAGCGGCCTCACCTCCTACACAGGTCGCCTGGCTTAGTTTTCCTCATCTGGCTGTTTTCCTACTGGTGAAAGTGACTGTCTTCGATTTGATGAACGGCGAGGATAAGGAGAACCGCTTCTATACGTAGATGGTGTGGTATAGTTGTTGTCGTCGTAGCTGCGGATAGATTCGGTATCGAAGTCTCGTCTTCTATATGGTGTGCGTGCAGCCCTTGCAGTGGAGAACACTTGGCGTCTTTCTCGACAGTACCTCAGCACGTGTCCGTGAGAGTCTTGGAGGGATAGCAGCACTCTTTTTTCGAGATGTCAATGGTGCTAGAACTTCCATGACTTCCTCCCGCACTAGGGATGCAACATCGATAGGGATATCGGGTTCGTATTGCTGACTCTGAAATTCAGGCAGGACTTTCTGAATTTCTTCTCGGACGATTTGGCGAACAAATTGACGGCACTTCTTTACTAATGTTTCGGCTGAATCGTACTCCTGAGCTATTAGGATCTGGCATAGATCTTCACTTATCCCTTTCATTAAATGTGATATTTTTCCTTCTTCCGACATAGAGCTATCAACTTTGCGACACAGTGCAAGTACGTCCTGGATATAAGCTTCGGATGTTTCACCAACTTGTTGAGCTCTGGTTTGTAAGAATCTTTCGGCCTGACGTTTTGCTTCATCATTCCGACTGAAGGTGTTCGTCAGATTTTCGCAAAAAGCCTTCCAGTTGGTAAAAATATCTTCATTGTTGTCACACCACTGGCGTGCGGTGTCGGCAAGGTAAAACACAACATTCGCTAGGCGCTTCTGCTCATCCCAGTGGTTAAAAGAGGCAATACGCTCAAAGTCTTTAAGCCATGCTGAGGCATCTTGTTGGCCATGTCCAGAGAAGAGGACGGGGTTCCTGGGCAGCTGGTAAGCTAGGATAGGAACTGTATTTGGATTCCAGCTAGTAGATTATTGTTCTACTTTTGTCTCTGTACATCCTCGTTTCCGTCGGCCATCTTCTTCGGAATCCTTGCTGGATTTGGTAAAGAACCGAATTCGGGGGATAGTCCTTGTAGCCGGAGGCTTCAGCGTGGCTCTGCCGTTGTACAGGCTTACGTACCCAGCGCTTCCGCCAAACTGTCGCGTAGACGAGAGGGGAATTCGGTAAATGATGTAATGGGTTGTATTCAAGAAACGACAACTCAGCTATATCTCAACTCGAGACTCTTTAATCACCCAACTGGATGGTTACAATTCCTTATATAGGGCAGAAGAACCTTCTAGCCTAGAAGGTTCTAAAAATTAACTAATTTACATAATTTAAGAAACAACGAGAAACTATTTAAACTAAAGTATAACTAAATTATAAATTTGGGCCATGCCAGGGCTCGATCTCACAATCTACTGGTTTACAGCATTGTTCTGTATCACTGAGCTACGGCTTCCTAATTGTTCCAGTCTTACTTCGCTACAATATGATAAATTAAAAAAAGATATCCGGTGAACTAAATAAATTTTATAACGATATAGGTTAAAATTTTACATCAAACAGACCGTATAGAAATTTTAAATCTTTATTCAAATCATATTTGCTTCAAATCCATCTTGCTTGTGGAGTGAATTTACCTTAACATTTCTTACTTTTTTGTGTCGTTTTTGAAGAGGTGACTATCTCTGCATTGTACTATAATGCAAAATAGAATGATAAGTCGCTACTTTGTGATTTTATTTGGGAAGGACTGCACTTTTTATCAATTGCATGTCTCTAAATCTAAGAATTCGTGGCAAAACTTTAAGGGGTTGGACTGGTAGGCATTCGGATCGTATTTAGAGATGTTAAATTGCACATTTGAAGCAAATATGATTTGAATAAAGGTTTAAAATGGCTGTATTGGCTGTTTGGTGTAAATTTGAACCAATATGGTTAGTAAATCTGTTCAATTCAAATGATATCGTTTTTTTTTAATTTATCATAAAAAAATATATAATTCGTCAATAAAATTAGGCCATTATCTACTTTAAATTAACATAATCTCGTATTTGTGTCTAAACTTTTGCATCATACAAAATTTTATTTTATGAAAAAAAATTGTTATAGCAAACCAAACATTTATCTCTCAATTTTAGCATTTCAAAATATATATTTGATATACTTGGGGGTGTTTTTGTAATTCTACTATCACAATTCGAAATTTTACAGCTAAAAAACGTCATTGTCTGAACTTTTGCATCGCAGTGTATCTTCACATTTCTTCAATTTTATTGTCGATAGGTGGCAGTACAATTATGTGTTAGTGATTTCTCGCAATTTACCATATCATTATGACTTTGAATCTCTTAAACAGTATAATGATAAATGGATTTAATTTCACTAACTGAATTTGAAAAGTACTGCCCAAGACGATTACCTAAGCGTAAATTCGCTCGCAACGTTAATGTGGCGTCTAATTGTAAAATCAAAAGTTTCGACGTCTTCATGTCTTCCTGTCTTTTACCTCTTTCGAGTGGTATTTAGATCTGTTTATTAGTAATGCTTCCTAACCTAACGACATTGAATTGGATAAGATTAAGGCAGTTCTGTGAGTCAAATTGACCCTACATTTTCTTGAATAGTAAAATGCTTGCTTGGGAAGGTGAATTAGAGAGAGGGAAGGTTCATGGTCGAATTTTTTCTACTAGACATGAGCATCATTGGGTTAAAGGAACTGGAGATAGGTATGTTGTTATGGGCTAGTATTCTTGATTTGGCAATATATTTTTTTGTAACTTTTTACTATTTTTAGTAATATTTTTTATATTAGAAATTTCGAAACTAAATTTTTTTTAATTGTTTCATACAATCCGAAATTTTTACAATCGAATATCTTTTACCAACCAAAACATTAATACTTTTCTGCGCATGCTCACAATCACAGCTACTCTCTATTGTTTGCCACCACTGGCTCAGCAGAAATACGACAGCACTAATCCAGCATACTGTAGACCGGCAGCAGCCCAACAATTTGCCAACAGATAACCAGCACACATATGCCAGCAACGTGAAGGTGAACTTTTCAGCAGAAATATGCCTGCACCAGCACTAAACCATTTTTTCAGCAGTTAACTGCTGGGCCAGCAGTTTACTGTTTTACAGGGGAAAATATGTTTCAATAGTTTTCAAGTTAAGTTTTTGTTGTTTCGATGCGTTGTGTTTGTTGCGTAGATGCGTTGCGTTTGATGCCAATTTAGATTTTGATCTCTTGAACCAATCGTTTCTGAAACTTCAAACTGAAACTTAACTTTATTTCTTTCTATTTTAACCCCTTAAGACATGTTACCAGATGGCGCTGATTTAAGTTTATGAGAATTTTAGAGTTTCATCGATAAATGCCTTAATCAGCATCAATGCATATAGTAATAGAAGTTCAAATAAATATAGTATCATTCGACGTTTCAACTCTAATGATGCACTTTGAAAATTTTGTTAATTACTTGATAACTTGGTGTCGGTAGTCGAAATACTTAATTGAAGTTGGCCACACACCTGCATTACCAACTCTGTTTTGGTTTTTAACATTGCGAACTCTTAAATTGCATTCCAACTATAAGATTAAATCCTTAAAGCTCAAGAAAGCTAAAAGGATAAAACACATAAAAGTCATTCAACGACACCAGACTTGATCTTCATAGCAGTCCCGACCACTTACTTAAACAGTATCTGGTTTCTGCTTTAATAATTTTATTGTTCCATTTAATATGATTAAAGTATTCATGATTTTTCTTCAAAAATAAGGAAAATGTACGATTCACAAATGTAAATAATGAGATGATTGCTGTCTCATAAGTAATTCATCGGCACTTAAACACTAAACCGACTGTATCCATTCACTTCTCCAGAGGAAGTAGCACTAATAAATAAAACACTGGATTCCAAAAAGAGGCATCTATATATATGATCTGAAAACAAATACAGCCCCAAAAAAATCTTTGACATTCTTTTTAACGCATGTCTCCAGCTCAACTACTTTCCAACTAAATGGGAAACGGCCCTTATAATACAAACAAAGGCATAAAACAATTACATAATAATTTGCGAAAAACGCTATAACTCATATTTATACTGCCACCTATCGGCGGTGTGATTGAAGGAATGTGAAGGTATTGTTTTGCAGAATGTAAGTTAAGCATGAGTGAGATACTTTCTACGGTTTTACAGATGAACGTAAAACATTTGCGAAACTAGAAATCGAAAGAAAATAAACTCTTATCTTATCATGTTTTTAGTAAATAGTTGGATTATGAAATAAAAAAAATTCGTAAAATATTCTGAAAATTTTAAATATTTTTTTAATTCTACTGTACTGGACTAGTCACTAGTGATGCTTATACCAAGTAAGTTAAGCAATTTAGTTTTCCAGTTTCAAGATAACCATTTTTGAAAAGCTTTCTTTGAGGCGACACTTTGATACTGTAATTATTTTTTTTGAATAAATAATGATATATATTATTTTTCTTGATAAAATTGTGTATTTTTTTGTATAATCCAAGCAACAGTGTGTTAAGCAAACCAATTTGAACAATTACTACCACCATTTTTTTACAATAAAAATATTTATAAAAAAAATTGATCGTTATTCGAAATAGTTGAACAATTACTACCACTACTTTTTTTCAATAACTTTATTCATCAGAAAAATTTCTCTAGACTTTTTCGTGCCTCGCCATCATCTGTTAAATTAAAATTTAATTAATTGATTTAGAAACTGTGAAGGTCTTTGGACTGAAATTGAAATATATATGACAATTTACACTGATTAATTGTTATTACGCTGTAGTAATAATAATCGTTCGAACATTTTGGCGTTTATCGACGGATTTGTGTCTTTACATTCGTGGAGTTGTTAACTAGCGGCAGTATTTCTATGCTTATTTGGATTTTATGCTCTTGAAGCAAGTTTATGAAGCTTTAAACGTTGTTTTTTAAACTTAATGTTTTATGATATTACCATTTGAAATTAACATTAAATAAAAAAAAATGATTGCTACCATAATTAATCTTAATAATTACTACCACTACTTTTTTTTACAATAAATGCTTATAGAAAAAAAAATTAACCAGATTATTACTGGATACTTTGTGTCGAAATTGATTCCGGTTAGGAGACTGTTCAGGTCTCCGGACTGAAATTGAAATACAGTAAAACCCCGATTATCCGAGTTAATGTGGACCGAGACTAACTCGGATAACCGAAAAACTCGGTTAAAGCGAAAAATTTAAATAAAACAATTCTGTATGTCTAAGCGTATATTTTAACAAGTACAACAAATGTTATACAGACTACGGGCAATTCCATATGCTGGACATTGAAATAGTTCTTTCACTTAAAAAAGTCTTTAATTGTTTTATGTTATTTTGGCGTTTCTCGGCATTAATGTATGAAAAGTAAAGGGGGAATTATTGTTGGATTTCTTTTCCTAAAGGTTTGTGAGATCATGTTCTGTTCATAATTTTTTTTGGTAGTCGTCTGAAAAATTTTAGAAATATTTCAAAGCTCGGTTAAAGCGGAAAATCGGATAATCGGGGCTCGGATAATCGGGACAAATATAATATTCACTGGTTTCTGGTTATTATAAAAGTGCTAATAATTGTACGAGCAAATGTAGGCCTTTATGGACGTTTTTGTGTCCTTTCATTCGTGGTGTTGATAACTAGCTGAAGTATTTCTATGCTAATTTAGATTTTGTCATCTTGAACCAAATTTCTGAAACTTCAAAGGTTTTTTAAACTTAATATTTAATTTAATAAATTTTTTCATAATTTTACCAAGATATTCGAAATCAGCTTCGTTCTTTATTTAGAATGTATTTTTAGGCGTTTTAAAAAAATTGGGGTTGTTTCACGTAGTGTAAGGTAACAGCTCCAAAGTTTTATTGTCATGTGTTGCCTGGAATTACTAGTATTCAAAATGAGTTTTCTACGAATATTTTACTTTTTGTGACTTTTTTAAATGCTTAACTCTCGCTGTGCTGTTGGTTGCTCAAAGCATTTGTTCAAGAAAGCTTGCATAGAAAGAAAAGTTTATTTTGACTCTCTAAACGTCGAAAGGGATAAGCAAATTGGCTGAAGTGTAAACTTGTTTCACTGCATGAGATTTAAATAAACAATTTAAACTGAAAATGTAGTTTCCTAATTTTTTTAATTGTTTATCTGCAATTGGTTATGCATGGCTCCTTCATGTTATATATTTTAAAATTAATTTAAATTTATAAATTTTAAAAACCATAAGTGCTGCTGGATATATTGACATTCAGGTGACGGGTTTTAACGGTTGTACCCTCGGGGGGTTAATATATATCGGTCATTTTGAGACTGAAACCAAAGTGAACCAATTTTTCAAAAAAATTTAATTTCGAAATTTCTAATATAAAAAATAACTAAAATAATAGTAAAAAGTTACAATAAATATAGTGCCAAATCAAGCATACTAGCCCATAAAAACATACCTATCTCCAGTTCCTTTAACCCAATGATGCTCATGTCTAGTAGAAAAAATTCGACCATGAACCTTCTCCTCTCCAATTCACCTTCTCAAGCAAGCATTTTACTCATTCTTCTATTCATGAAAAGGATTCATTTGACCCACAGAACTGCCTGAATCTTATAAAATTCGAAGTCGTCAGGTTAGGACGCATTACTAATAAACAGTACTAATTACCACTCGAATGAGGTAAAAAGACGTTTAGACGTCATCGCAACTTTTAATTTTACAAATACAAAAATTGTCGACCAACAACAGGCCAGAGGTCCAACAAGGTTGGTCCAAAATATATCTAATTCCTTACCAATTTCCAATAGCTATCGAGATTCTTCTTAAAATCTTCCATTTGCTTCGAATACAATATAGGAGTTACATTATAGGAGCCAAATTAACATTATTGTTACTGGTTGATTTACGTTTAGGTATAGTCATCTTTCGTAGTCATTTTCAAATTATGTTAGTAAAATTAAATCCATTTATTGTTATACTGTTCAAGAACTTCAAAGTCATAAAACTATATTAAATTGCAAAAAATTATTAACACATAATTATACTGCCACCTATCGGCAATAAAATTGAAGAAATGTGAAGATATCACTTTGCAGAATAAAAATCAAGAAATAAACGAAAAATATTTGAGAAACTCAAAACCGGAAGAAAATACTAGCTTGTTTTTACTCTTTTAGGACGTTTTCCTTAAAAATATTGATAGCTTCTTTATAATCCTTTTTAAATTGGCTATTACTTCCGGACCGACCCATCACTATCGAAAGTTTAAAATGGCAACACTTTTTTTAAAAATCTTTTTGTTTATTTGTTTTTATTTTAGCAGTAAACATGTGGAAGTGACAAGAAGTAGAAAGATTATCTATTAACTTCTATCTATTTTCTTCTGATTGTGGCTGCGGTTCCGCACGGCGGCCGTTGGCAACCCTAGAGCACGCTTTCTACCACGCTTGGCGACTTTTTTCGGGTTCGGCAGAGCGGCCGTTGGTTTTTCCCTTTCCAAGCGGAGCGGCTGTTGATTTTTCCCTTTCTGGATATAAGAGAGGGAGAATCATGTTCGCCTAGTCCCTAAAAGATGCGAAGGAACGAAAATTTTTCCTTTTCTTAATTGTTGAATGTTGTCGGGTATTTAGACAGTTTTTTCTAATATATGGAGGTGTAGGAGGGTACATTAGGTACGGGGGGGGGGGGAGGATTTTTGATTTATAGTTGTCTCTGTGGAGTCTTTTTTTTACACGTTTTGGAGGATGCGGTGCTGATCTTTAAAAAAAAAAGGGGTCTCCAACCTTGGTTATGGGGTAGGCTGGCGCAGAACTTTTTTTGGTTTTAAAGGTATTGCTGGAAAGCCAAAAAAGACACACTTCAAACTTGGTGCTTGGTTCACGAATTACCAGTACGTGTCGTACGTCATTATAAGGTTTTCGGGGAAACTGCGAAGGGTCAAGGGGTAGCTGCGATAAAACTTTTAAGCAGTGGTAGAAAGTGGAAAAAAAAAAGAAGTGAAGCCAATTACGCCTCGCAATTTAGAACCCTGGTCAAGGGACGAGATCATTTTAATGATTCCATCATAAAATAACGTTCGCTATTCGGAATGATCTGTAGCTTGAATGAGTAATCCGAATGCAACAAACATTGAGACACTTATACTAATCAAGAAGGGGGGGAATAATGGAATCAGAAAAAATCTTCTACATTCAAATTTAAAAAATTCTAAATTACTCATCCAGGGTTCTAAATTACGTGGCGTAGCCAATTTTGGCCACTTACGGCCAACACAGCCAAATACGCCTCGCAATTTAGAACCCTGGTCAAGGGACGAGTTCATTTTAATGATTCCACTTCTTGTAATGCTTTTAATACTTTGAATAAAATCGTGCATGTCGATATGTACAGGGTGGTTATTAAATAACGCTCGGTATTCGGGGTGGTCTGTAACTTTAATGAATAATCCAAATGCAAAAAACTTTGAGACACTTACTAATCAAGAGGAGGGGGGGGATTAGAATCATAAAAAACAAACTGGTCTCTTGACCAGGGTTCTAAATTACGAGGCGTAATTAACTGTATTGGCCGCAATTAGCCATAATTGACGACGCCTCGTAATTTAGAACCCTGGTCAAGAGACGATAGTTTGTTTTTTATGATTATTCTTTTTTATGATTATTTTTTAGGATTCAATTCTTTTCCCCCCTTCTTGATTAGTAAGTGTCTCAATTTTTGATGCATTTGAATTATTCATTCAAGCTACAGGCCACTCCGAATAGCGAGCGTTATTTTATAACCACCCTGTATATAATATTATATAAATATATAAGACTAATATCCCCTCTATCTATAACGAAAGAAGTCTTGTCTAACTAGTAACTCACATACCAACGTCCAAACGAATTAAAAAAATAAGAGTTAAAATTTTGCAATTAACTGAATTTATAACTATTATATATGTGTCATACGTTTAATTATTGAAACATACAAGGAAAAAATGCCCTTTTTTTAATAAAAAAATTGACGTTTTTACAAATCGAATAAAAAATGAACTATTTTTTTAATATGTAGTTTAGTTGTGCTGATTTTTGCATGAAATATTTTCATGGGGTAACGTTATATGGAAACACGCATAGTGGAACGCTTGTATCGTTTAACAATTATTACAACGTTACAATATTGTGTTTTTCAACAAGGATTTGTGTTTTTTCTAACGTCATACCATATCAATTTTGGTCATGTCATGGGTGATCATCCTTTTATGCTCCACCATGTTAAGCTCCGAAGCTAAGCAACATAAGGATTTTTAAAGATTCTGCTTCTTTGTCGAAAGAATAACCTTCGTGTATTGTAGCTGTAGGGCGACGATTATTCAAACCTAACCTATACCCTGTCTAGCCTAAATGCGAGCTTCGAAAACGCTTTCTTCCCCCATTCCTTAGCTTTGTGTTCTAGGAAAGCGTCGCTTCTCTAAAGCAAACGCGTTTGAGGTTCTGTTGTGGGTTGACATAAATTCCGAAATTATAAAAAGTAAAATTAAAAATCAGTAAAATAGCGGAAATTGCAGATTTTCGGAAATTGGCTAATTTAGTACAGCATCGCTAATCCAGACACTCATCATAATCCGGACACTTTCAAATTTCGGGGAAAGTCCGGTTTAAAAAAAGAAGCTAAAATTTAAAGTGGGGTAGCTATTCCCATCCAGTTGTATGGGTTAGTTTAAGGGGTCATAGGAGTCTTAAAAATGTGCAAAGAAGGTACTACAAAGTATAGTTTGATCTTTCATGTAATTTTTTAACTACTCAATATATAAGTATAATTTTTTTTTTAAACAACGTGCAAAAAAGTTCACTTTTTTATATCATATTCATTCATAAATCGTTGCGAAAATGACACTTTACGTGCTTGCGTCACAGACAGTGTGCGAAAATTTGGTTTTCGGCACTAGTGTGGTAAAGTAAATAAGAGTATCTGATTGGTAGAAAAGCAAAATGATGTCATGAATATCTCCATGGAAACTAAATGGTCACGAAACTCAGTTAATTCTATTGGTTCATTACTTTTGCATTTTCTAATCTCCATGGAAACTAAAGGTAGGAACACAAAGGTAGGTAAAAGTAGGAACACAAATTTCACTCCAAACAATACTTTTCTGGAAGAAGATTCGACCAAACTTCCTTAGCTGCATTGTTAATTTAATCTGGAAGTTGGTCGAACATCATTTCAAATTCATTTTCACCTATGTTCGGTAGCACTAATTAATCTAAATACTATTTTGATTCAAAATAGAAAAGTATTTTACAACTTTTCTTTCACTACTTAACATTTTCGAATATCTCCAGGGAAACTAAAGGATGTCATGAAAATCACTCATTGGTAGAAATACTTTTTTGCACGTCATTGTAAAAAATATTGTAAGCAAGCACGTTCCGAATAATACTTTATTAGGCTCGTGTCACAATTTCACTCGCTCGTACCTCGCTCGTGAAATAAAAGTCACTCGCTTAATAAAGTATCATTTTCGGAACTAGTTGCTTAAGGGGTCACAGGAGTCTTAAAAATGTGCAAAGAAGATACTACATAGCATATAGTTTGATCTCTCTTGTAATTTTTTAACTACTCAATAAATGAGTATAATTTTTTTATATGTAGTTCTACAAGATTTATTTATTATAAAACAAGTTTTAAAATTTATGAAACTTTAGCCAAAACTAAAATTAATGATATTAAACATGAAGGTACAGCTGTGGAAATAAAAAAGTACCCACTTGAGGTTATTTCCTCCGTTATTCATCCTAAAGAATCGGACCTTTTTGACATTGTGAACAAATAACATTCTGAGTTAATTGCATGACACAAAATTTGCATAAGGGGCCATCTTCATATTAAAAATGTTACTAACTTTAAAATTTCCAATAGCAACACCCCTTTTTGAATCCATATTTCAAATGTATGACCTATGTTAATACGAAATGCCAAATTTTGTTAGTTTTTAAGCATTATTAGAGGAGTTAGAGACGTGCAAAGTTTAGGTCCCATAATGTTAAATGAGTTGCACATAAAAAACTATCCCGATCTATAAATAATTAAGATAATGAAACGAATTTTTTACTGAAAAGAAATTTTAATAACCCAAACAAAATGCATTCAATATTATTGTATTTAAAACAATTTTTACATTTTTAAATAATTATTATATTAATTTTAAAAAAAAATATGAATAGAAAACCCTTAATATTTTTAAAGAAATAAATTTAAAACAGGAAGTTTAAGCTAAATCCCAATTTTTAAAAAATTTTATTCATAATTTGCTGATTAAATCACTAAATACCTTTTAAGTACCCTTTAGGGTGCTGTGTGTAAGATTACGTGTGTAATTGATAAATAAAGACGGCTTTGCATGCATGCTTGCTTGTCATTTTAGAGATGGTCCCCAAAAGGTCCACAAGTGATTCGATTGAATAACTCGTCAAATATTCATCCAAATGTAACAAAAACTTAGATTTAAGGGTTTTCAAGAGTGCTTAACATTTCTAAGTTATTAAAATTGGGTGTTGCCATTGGAAATTTCAAAGTTCGTAACGTTTTTAATATGAAGACGGCCCCTTATACAAATTTTGTGTCATGCAATTAACTCAGAACGTTAATTGTTCACAATCTCAAAAAGGTCCGATTCTATAGGATGAATAACGGCCAAAATAATCACTAGTGGGTACTTTTTTATTTCCACAGCTGTACCATGTCATGGAAAGGGAGAATTGATCTACATAATTACCGGAAAGGGCTAATTTATTATAATAAATTAACAATTATATTAAATAGTAAAAACAAAATAACTCATCAGATATCAAATAATTTAACTGTATTGATTTTAAGCCATCAACTTTTTAAAAAAATATAAAAGAACACTTAAGCCCCTACTTTAAATTCAAGTTAATAATAGGAATATTTTTCTTATGATGTTATGCTCTTCACACAGAGATTTCATTGGTTGAAACGAAATTGTCAAAAGCAAGCGAAAACTTGTTTATGTTATCTACTTTGACTTTTTGACGGATATTTACGACTTCCTTTCCATGGAACAGGGAGATATTCCTGCCACCCCCGGACCCATCGCAGGGGTGAAAGGGGGAGGCGAGTGCATTGACACTTTGCCGGGGAAGGGGCTGCATTTTGTCCCAGACAGCGTGGCGGGAAGAGAGCAAAAAAATACCAGGGACGGTCAAAACAAAAGTTAAGCGCAGTTTAAAATGGCGGGAATTACTTCCAAGGATGGATCGACTTTCCTTTCCTTACAGGCTTATCTCACTAAATTAAGTAACAACATTAGAATAGTGAAAGCTACCTAAATGCAATATGAGCTTATGTATAATGTTATAATATCCTAAAATAATGTTTTCTTCCAATGCAGGCTTTCTTTAGCATATGTTTCAAACAACCAACAGCACAGCAAGAAGTTGCACTTAAAAATTTTATTAGTAAAATATTCTTAGAAAACTTATTTTCGAATATTTCGGAAGTAATTCCATGCAACAAACCGTTGGAGCTGTTGCCATCCACGACGTGAAACTACCCCATTACCTTACATTTATTTGAACTGAAATTCTTCCAAATAACATTTTTCGGAGGGGTTTGTTTCAGCCGATTCAACTATTTATATGCTAGCTTTCGAAGATTCTGAAAAGAAATATACAGACAGAGCGGTTTTCGAAAGTCCATCTACTGACCTTGAAAAGTTTGTATTTTCAAGTCAGAATTCGGAAGAAACATGGGTCAGAGCCGAGTATGTGTGTGTGCGAGGGGGGGGGGGGGGGGGGTATTTGGAACAGAACCATTGAGATAGCAAGTCCATGATTCGTATTTCATCTTCTTTCTAAACTATTAACAAAATAATAATTAAAACTGTAAGATGTAAATGTCCATCACCCACTTCCATAGCCGAAACTACAAATGCTGCAGGCAAATGTGATACACCAACCTTCTTAGTAAAACCGTCACAGAAGCTTTAATGACACACAGAGGGAAGGTACACCCAGGGCGAAGGCGGGAATCGAGCTCACACCCGGTACCAGGGTGGTAATAAAATCCTTGAAAAAAAGTTGGAAAGTTTTGAATAAGAATCTATTTTTCAAGTCCAAATGCTTGAAAATGAACCTGAGTATATAGGGTAAAAAAAAGTCTATTATTTATTGCAAACTCGAATCGTATAAAATTTTTCCTAACATCAATTTTTCTCTTTATTACATAAAGTATCATAATTTTTTTAAACCCTTTGTTTCTAAACAGTCATTAATATCTACAGTAGAACTTCAATTATCCGAAGCGGTGATGATTTTCTAAATGTCAGAAAAAAAATCCAGCTGGCCTATTTTTTGCTGTTTGTCTTTATTAGATGTCATATGCCTAGTAGTTTTTTTGCACCGACCAAAAAAATTACTAAGCATGACATCCAACGGAGAACGGAGACGAACGGAATATTTTCTTTTGATCAAGTGTCCGTTAGTATAGATAGTTAGTAGAACAATTTAAATCTGCTGTTTACGAAAATCAAAATAGAAAAACTCTCTGAAAATTTGCGGAATTTGACAAATTCCCTGACAATTCCATATTTCAAGAATTAAAAAGTTCCTGAGAATTCCCTGATTTCCAGGTTCTGTTACCACCCTGGCGTACAGTGCGCAGACTGGTTAACTAAACGTCCTGAGATCCAAACTACTAGGCTACCTGGGCCCCTAAAGCATAAGAAGTAATTTTTAATTAGAATTAAATCACCCTTGCCCTCAACAACAATCACTAGAGAAACTTTATTTCTTTTAATTAATAAACTAAAAGAAATTAATTTTTTGACGTAATTCATTGTGAAGTGACGTTAAATATAGTTAAAAAAGAAATTCTTCGCTTGTATGTTGATGTGAAATTTCTTGATTCTATTTGAGAGCGAGGAATATTATATATTTGTTAAATTATTTAGCAAACCATAAGACCATTTAGCATAACAAACAATTATTGAATTTTCGAAAAAAATAAAGGAAACTAGCCAAATTTATAAGAGTAAATGCCTCCCCTCCATATAAAATGAAACATTTTAAAGTAACTTTTGAACACCATTTTATTCAATAAGAAATTAGATAAGTAAAAGATCGAATCAAAGTCTACCGAAGAAGTACTGTTCAATAGCCGTATGGTAACTCCTATGAAGATGCTTCTGATCGTTAACATTTGACATAAATATTAAAATCCAAATTCTAATATAATCCCCACTTGTCAAACAGATATTATTTAATTAGCGAAAAACATTAATATTTTTAAACTAAACAATAACGTAACAAAAAAAAAAACATTTTGATCTGACTATAAATTGAATAAAAAAAATCCATCCTTAAAAATATAAATGGGAATTAAAAAAAAATTAATTTTGATTATTCAATAAGAAATTTGATTAGTAAAAAATCGAATCTAAGTCTACCGAAGAAGTACACTGTTCAATAACCGTATCAGTAACTCCTATGAAGATACTTCCTGTTTCTAATGCTTAACTAAAATTTTCCCCAAGTTTCCCCTTTAAACGAACAGCTTCTATATAAATACTATTTATCGCTCTTTACTTGGCGCTATTTTCTCTCCGGTCGCCAATCGGCCACCCTGCGGAACCGCAGCCCTGATTGTGATAAAACTATTGCTGTGATAACTATTAAGCATTCTGATTATTAGATCGTAAAAAATGTCTAATTTCTTAAGATTCGTAATTATGGGACCGCCTGGCTCTGGAAAAGGCACCATATCGTCTCGTATTGTTCAAAATTTTAACTTGTCATATCTAGCCAGTGGAGATATTTTAAGAAGTCATATCAGACAACAGACCAGTAAGTGCAATACGTTTCTAAATGTGTTAAACTAACATTTGTATTTGTTTAGATGACTTTGTGTGTTTCTTAAAGATTATATTTCTCGGTTCACCTTTACTGTACGGTAACAATTGGCGCGATTTTCCGATTTGACGATAAATAGTTTTTTGTGGGAACCTGGTCTGACTTCGAACGAAACCCATAACGGTCAGATAGGGTTGCCGAAAAACGTTCGTTGCGAAGAGAGCATGACGTCGAAAGTCGCCAGAATACGGACTTTTGGCACGATTTTGGAAAGTTCGCCAATGGTTACCGTACAGTAAATTTCTACCATGCTTCCAAACAACAACAAATTGGCTGGTATAAAAGTTTGTATGTCACATATCGTCGGTCAAATGGTCAGCTAGCTGTTATTCTGTTTTGTATGCCGTTTTTTTTGTTTTGCTTTGAAAACCCAAACATTTTTAGTAGCGGTAGGACACGTTAAATAAGCTCCAAAGTCCCAATGCTGCGTAAGATGACGCCCTTAACTGTTGTGTTGGGTGCCTACTCAGGTGTCAGCACGTCACTTGACTGTAGTTCTAAATTACGACATCTGTCGCCAATAGCCCTCGTGTAGCTGTAGTGCGGCGATAATTTAAGCACACCTATCTACCTAAAACTTGTCCGTAAACTGCACTAATCTCACGATGAATATCCATCGATTTTAGGCCTTTAGCACTAAGAAATCTTATAACAGACCGTACTTCACAGTCGGCGGGACTCACGATTATCGGAGACATTTTAAACACTCAGCAGAAAACGTAAAACAATGACAAATCGGATTGCAATATCGTCAGTGAGTAGACAAGAGATGTAGGTACCCAGTGCGCATGCGCAGAACGCCGATCGCAGCGCCGTGGCCTCTGTGTGGCATAACGGTACTTACTTAAAAAACACGCCTCGTATAATGAAGTTTCGGAAACATGTACTTTTAAATAAATAGAATTTCAGGAACAATCTTTAAAACTTAAATTCCTTGGAGTACTATTCTTGGCGAGGGATTGGCGACATCCAATGCAAACTGTCAAGTCAAGTGTCCATTGTGATTGGCGAATTCATGCCAAATATGGCATATATTCTATCTAAAGCTGTCGCCAAGTGACCCAAAAATAGGCTTCACCAGCTTATCATGGGATGCTACTTCCAGAGTTTCAGTTCAGTTCAGTGGGGAAAATTGGTGCCTTGAAAAATTGGTCGTAAGTCGAGGTGGTTGTTCAATGGAGGTGGTTGGTCGTGGAGTTTTTCGCTGTACTTTTTTAAATAGTACCATTTTTAAATAGTTCTCTGAGGGTGCATAGACAGTCAACAAGACTACAGTCAGTGTCTTCACTAACTACATAAGATTCAACTCTTTTCTTAGCTTCATCATCAATTGCTGTTAATATTATGAATAAGTCAGAAACTCGCCTGATGCTTGATGAACTGTGCAACTACCTTTTGGCAAAAAGTGAATATCATTGAATGTCTTGCCCTCAATACCTTTCAAAGCTCGTGTTGCAATTTCAAATGCTGTATCACAGTTCACGTTTTCATTGGCTACAACCACTGTTGATAAGGAAGAGAGTTCATGTGTTTTAGAAAATGGGTTGTGTTCTTTTAAGGCCAAAAAGAAGTTTGCAAGTCTTAGCAAATTCTTTTATATCTTGCCCATCGTAGCTTCACATGCTTCTCTGAAGAGGCGCTACCCACACCTGTAAATTCTTCTATTGCATCGGAGAACCGAGAAAAGGCTGACAATGAGCTGATCCAAGTTGCAATGATTGTCACTGTTATTCCTGTGCCTCCAGCATGGTTTCAAAAAAAAAAAAAAATTAAAAAGCACAGCCTGGTTTTTGTAATTTTTTTTTATTTCATTCAGCTTTTTTTGGTTCGATTGGGGTTTTTTTAAGATTCAACCTTATAATGTCGCTGTTTAGTTTACATTTTAAGTATTATTTTAAGAAAATAACAATTTTTGGCCAAGAGAACTTGTTCTAAATTAATATTTTTTAAAATTTTAATTTAATTAAAATAGATTGTAATGAAAATAAATTAATTTGTTTTCAATAAAATTGTTTAATATTTCTATTTACATAGAAAAATTTATTTTTTCAAGAAAATCTAAAAAAGATGCCAAATTACTACTTTTACACCCTCGGTAACTGTAGAATGATTTACCTTAGCAAGATAATGCAATTGTGGTTCACCAAGTCATGTTAAGTAATCAAAACTAGTTATAACAATAACAAAGGCCCTCGCCAGATAAGACGGTGAAAAATGCCCCCATTCCAATCGGGCTAATTTTTTTTCTGAAAATACCTCATAGTGTGGACAACTTCTCAGCCAAGTTTCAGCTCAAAAATATGACGCATTTTTGAGTAAAAAATTAAAGTTTTTTTCTTTTTAAATTGATTATTCCCTGAATATATTTGATAAATCCAAAAAACTACTCATGAGTTTTTAGATATCATTGAGTAGTATTCTCAGAAAAATCCGCTCATAAATCTGATCGAGCGATCATTCTTAAAAATGCAATTTTATTTTTCAAAAAAAAAATTCATGCCAAAATCGTTTGGTCACAACTTAGGATTTTGTCTCTACATATTCCTCTATTATCAATCTATAATATATTTTTTTTCAGATTTTTAAAATTATTGGACGATAGTTAAAAAAAATAATTCTTAAAGCCTGATTTTTTTGCTCTAAAATCCATAGATTTAGAAATAGCATGCCCACCGATTGCGCAATCCCGTACAACGCAATGTTGCGTGATGAATCCACATTTCGTCGTTTTCGCAATGCATCACGGGATACTGATTTACAAAAATGGTTTTTCCGAAGAGTTACATTCAATAAAAACTGCATTTTTAACGTGCTTCTTTTGTGAATATATACCTCATGCCTTACAGAAATTATCAATACGCATGCAGCTATAAAATTATGCTAGCGAAACTTGTAAAAAGTTTTAATTAGTTAATATTGAATATATATCTTTTATTAGTCGAATTATCTCATGGTGCCATCTGGTGGCGTATGGCATGCCATGTGCAAGAGCTTGCGAACTGCCTTATGGGATAATGGTTAACAAATGGCTTCACCTTTCCCCCTAGAGGCAGATCTGCTACTTTCTAAATCTATGCTAAATTTTTTAGTCCGAAAGAAATTCTCCCAGATTGAATTTCCCCGCCTTTGTTAGGAGTGCCATCTGCCGAGTAAGTAGTGCGAAAAATCAGGTTTTAAGAATATTTTATTTTTTTAAAACTATCGTCCAATAATTTTAAAAATCTGAAAAAAATATATATTATTGATTGATAATAGAGGAATATGTAGAGACAAAATCCTAAGTTGTGACCAAACGATTTTGGCATGAAATTTTTTTTTGAAAAATAAAAATGCATTTTTAAGAATGATCGCTCGATCAGATTTATGAGCGGATTTTTCTGAGAATACTACTCAATGATATATAAAAACTCATTAGTAGTTTTTTGGATTTATCAAATATATTCAGGGAATAATCAATTTAAAAAGAAAAAAAACTTTAATTTTTTACTCAAAAATGCGTCACATTTTTGAGCTGAAACTTGGCTGAGAAGTTGTCCATACTATGAGGTATTTTCAGAAAAAAAATTAGCCCGATTGGAATGGGGGCATTTTTCCCCGTCTTATCTGGCGAGGGCCTTTATTAAACAACAAATAACAATAAACTTAACTTATAAAACTCGATGAACACATAAAATCATATTAGAAATTAACCGCGGCACAACAGAAGATACAGAAATAAATAATAACAAATAACCCAAAAGGGGTGTGCGCGCTAATGCATAGCGCTTGCTGTATTTATACAAGATACACTGGTCACAGTTATAGGTCCGGATAAGTAGTTACAGTTAAGGCGTTCGCCACAGCACTCCCCCCGGAGAAAAAGACAGTTCGCTAAGGAAGACATCAGAACCGAAAGCGGACTCTTCTTCCACGCTTCGTTATGTAGATTCTTTGAGGAGGACTTGAAGCTGGTGAACTCTGTTCTCTTGCAGACGGTTGAACTCGTTGGGCCGTGGAAGGGGCTGGAGGGGCCAATGTTGCAGAGGCCGGAACAGATTCCTCCACTGGCAGGAAAGCTGGCTTGAGCCTATCAACGGAAACCCAACGCTCCTTATTGTTAATCTGTAAAAGAAAAATCTTAGGCCTACGTTTTAGCACTTTATATGGACCCTCATAGGGAGGCTGTAAAGACTTTCGGACTAAATCAATTCTTTGGAAAACATGAGAACAGGTATTGAGGGCTTTGGGTACATAAACAGTCTTCTGACCATGCCAAGCAGTTGGGTTAGGCTTAACGTTTTTAAAAGCCTTATGAAGCTGGACAATCAAGTCTGGATGGGATAAAGAGATTTGTTATTCCAAGAAAAAATGACCAGGTAATCTCAAGTTTTGTCCATAAACCAGGGAAGCTGAGGAATAATCCCAATCACCCCGAACTGCTGTTCTTAAACCCAATAGCCCAAACAGTCAATCCAAGAGGCACTTTTTTAGCACATTAAAGCTGCCTTAATTGTCCTATGTTGTCTTTCAATCAAACCATTGGATTTAGGGTTGTAGGCAGTAGTGCGAATTATTTCAGTGCCCAAGCACTGCATTAGACCCTTAAAAGTGGCAGATTCTAGTTGCCTACCCTGGTCGGTCGTGACTCGAGCAGGTGCACCAAAGCGTGCTACCCAGTGGAAAAGGAATGCACTGGAGACTGATTCTGCAGTTATATCAACTAAAGGAATCACTTCGACCCACCTGGTAAAACGATCAATGACAGTGAGGCAATAACGAAATCCACGTGCCAAAGGTAAAGGACTGATTAAATCTAAGTTTACGTGAGAAAAGCGAGAGTTCGGCATCTCAATAGTACTTAGAGGCGATACGGTGTGCCTGCCAACTTTAGCTTTTTGACAAGCTATGCAGGTTCGACACCAACTCACAATGTCCTTTCGCATAGACGGCCACACATAACTAGCACAGATTTGCTTTAGACTTGTATGTGCACTAGGGTGAGCCAAACCGTGAATAGAGTTAAAAATTACTCGCCTGTGAGAAGCAGGAACGTAAAGCCGAGTATTTTCTTGCGAAATGTCAAAATACAGCTCAACTTCAGGATTAGGCAGTTTGACAAGTTTGAGATTTAAACTAGTTTCGGAAGCATTATCCAAAATATCTTTCAACTGGGGATCTCTCAACTGCTGCTCTGCAATTACATTATAATCAATTTTTATAGGTAAAACAATTTCATCAATCCTTGACAATGCATCGGCTACCAGATTTTGAGAACCTTTAAGATAACGCAAGTCAGTGGTAAATTGCGAAATAAATTCTAATTGGCGTAAACGCCTTGGAGAACATTTTTCAACTTTCTGAGCGAATGCATGTGTCAAGGGTTTGTGATCGGTGATAACATAGAAATTTTTCCCTTCCAGCATATACCTAAAATGAATTATCGAAAGGTATATAGCTAACAACTCTTTATCAAAAGCACTGTACTTTTTCTGAGCATTATTCAATTTAGTAGAATAAAATGACAAAGGCAAGTAACCATTTGGTGTTACTTTGTGCAGTGCACTACCCACAGCGACATCACTAGCATCTGTGAAAAGAACTAATTCAGCATCAGGTTCCGGATGCGACAATTGAACAATGTTAGCAATGCTTTAGTTTACATTTCGTAAAAGCGTCTACTAACAAATCAGTCCAAACAATGTGTCGATTGTTGTTCTTTTTACTACCAGATAATAAAGCATTGAGAGGAGCATGTAATTCTGCCGCTTTAGGAATAAATCTTCGGTAGAAATTTAAACAACCAAGAAACCTTCTAAGATCTTTAATAGTGCGTGGCTGGGGGTAGTTTACAATAGCATCAACCTTGTGAGGTAAAGGTTTAATACCTTTATCATTAACCAAATGGCCTAGAAAGGAAACTTCACTTTTACCAAAATCACATTTTGAAACATTCATGGTCAAACCATATTTTTTAAACCTTTCAAAAACAATACGAATGTGATTTAAATGTTCAGTTAAGTCTTTACTTGCAATCAAAATATCATCAATATAAGCATAAACAAAATCCAAGTCAAATAAAACTTCGTTAATAAACCTTTGAAAAGTTTGTGGTGCATTGCAAAGTCCGTAAGGCAAAAATATAAACTCAAACAAACCAAACGGGGTAATGACAGCCGTTTTTTCTACATCATCTTTATGTACTGGAATTTGCTTAAAAGCTCTAACTAAATCAATTTTTGAAAAGATCTGAGAGCCATGCAAGTTTTGACTAAAGTCCTGTAAGTTAGGGAGTGGATATTTATCCTTTTGAGTGCATAAGTTCAAAGCTCTGTAGTCACCCTTGGTACGCCAATCTGAGTTATTTTTAGGAACCATATGCAAGGCACTCGCCCAAGGACTTTTTGAAGGACGGCAAATTCCACTTTTTAACATAAAGTCAAACTCTGCTTTAGCAGCTTTGAGTTTATCGGGACTTAATCTGCGAACCTTAGCAGACACGGGAGGACCAAAAGTTTTAATATAATGGACAGTGTCATGCTTGACTTTTACATTTGCAACCCTTGGTTGGGTAATTTCAGGAAATTCCCGAATCAAGTCATCAAACACGGTAGTACCAACAATAGTTTTTACACTAGGTACCCGAGTTGGCAAAACCACACCACGATTACCACTATTAGTAGTTGGATCGATCAGTTTACGATTTTTAATGTCCACTAACAAGTGAAAGTGGTCTAAGAAGTCCACACCCAAAATTGGCTTTGAAACGTTGGCAATTACAAAGGTAAAATTAAAACTACGACGCAAACCAAAATCCAAGGACAAAAATTTTGTTCCAAAGGTTTTGATGGTTGTACCATTGGCTGCGTACAAAATGTTTTTTGAAGGCAATCTACAACCTTTAAAAGAAGCAGGTAACAGGCTTACATTGGAACCAGAGTCCACAAGAAATTGCAAGTTGGTTTTACGGTCAGTAATGAAAAGACGGCGATTGTAAATTACGCCCATATCGGCATTGATCACCAAATCCAATGCAGGGCTTTCTTGTTTAAATCAAACCCACATGGTTTAACACACCTATCAGCCTTGTCGGCATATTTCTTGTGATACCAACACAATTTAGGTGTAGTCTGGTCCGAATCAGCCTTTTCTTTAGTTTGCTGGACAACATTTTTACGATTGCCAAAACGACCTCTAGAAAAACTTCGCGTTCTGCTTAGTTGACGAACTTGGGACTTTAAAGCAATAATTTCGTCTTTTAAAGACTGGATTTCAGACTTTAATGAGACATCTTCAGTTTTTAAGTTAACTGTACTGCAGTTAAGAGAAGTACTAGTGACTTCAAAAACTCGATCAGCCAAATCGTCTAAGCCGTCTTTGCTGACGCTAAGTACTGTTTGAACAGAAGGCGGCAGAAGTGACAACCACATTGACTTCAAGGCCTGATCGGTAAAATTTGTACCGGCTAATTCCCTCATTCGTCTAAGCAGAGCGGAAGGTTTAGAATCCCCTAAAGTTAAATCTTGCAAAAGAGTTTTAATACGCTTGCTTTCAGACACAGTAAACTCCTCAATTAGCCGATTTTTAACTGTAGTATAAGGGTTCTTTAAGTCCGGGTTAGCAATTAAATCTGCAATGGTTAGCATAACCTGTTCATCCAAAGCCGAGATTAACCAACAAAATTTAGTACTCTCGGTAGTTATATTGGACAATACGAAATTTGCTTCAATTTGAGCAAAATATAACCTGGGGCTAGACGTCCAAAAACTAGGCAAACGCAGTGCGATACTGCCAACTTCACTACCAGCGGCAGAGACCTCGTTAAGGCCAACATTTTCAGAGTCCTTAAGGTCGCTTGGATCAGGCATAGTACAAACAATTTATATTAAAAGTTACAAAATTTTTAACACAATAGAATAAATAACACAAAAAATTTCTATTTACATAACAATGTTAATTAATAAACACAATAATACACACTTAATTTGCAGAGAGCAGTTCAAAGAGACAGTGGATATAAAAATTTCGCTTACCGAAAAACAGTTGAAAAGCTGTATGTTTATATACTCACGACAGCAACCAAACGCCAGCTCGAATCACGACCAAGCAGGTTACAATATGGCATGCAAATCGTATCAGCATTCAGAACTCGATACCCGGAAAACATGCAAAAGTACAAAAATACGTGGTTAACAGAAAGCATTCAAAATAGACCGGGTCACCATTTTGTGGTTCACCAAGTCATGTTATGTAATCAAAACTAGTTATAACAATAACAAATTTATTAAACAACAAATAACAATAAACTTAACTTATAAAACTCGATGAACACATAAAATCATATTAGAAATTAACCGCGGCACAACAGAAGATACAGAAATAAATAATAACAAATAACCCAAAAGGGGTGTGTGCGCTAATGCATAGCGCTTGCTGTATTTATACAAGATACACTGGTCACAGTTACAGGTCCGGATAATTAGTTCCAGTTAAGGCGTTCGCCACACAATTAACCATTTTATTTTATGTAAAATATTTTTGTAATTAAAATTTTTGCTCTAACTCTTCACCAATATTGCAGGCCCATGGTAAAATGAAAAAAATTTTGCTCTAAACTGCATATTTTTTTAAATATTTAAAAAACCTGAAAGAACTAGGTACCAATTTTCAAATTTCTCTCTCTCCTCCCCAAACTGGACTCCCTAAATGGTGTAACTTTTTACCAAATATCATAATATGCAATCTATATAGAACAATTTGAAGATGAAACTTTTACTTTGGATGTTGGGATTGGGCCTTTTTTTGGACTAATTGCACCATACTATATCTTTAAAGGAGGGGGTAATTTGTTCAATTCTCATCGTCTCAAAAATTTCCTTTTCTTCACAAATGTCACACAAACAGCACATTCTTCTAAGCTCATCATTTGCGTTTGAGCACAATAGCATTTTTTCATAATACATTATTTATTCTTCTGTTTATTATACATTATTTTATAAATTCTTATTACTTAGTTCTCTTTAGAAGATACTATGGACTCTTTTCTTGACTTAGGTTATGGAAAGCAAGCTAAATCATTTATTGAAAAAGGACAACTTGTACCAGATGAGCTTATCACAAGTCTTATTTTGGAACAGCTGGACACTTTTTCCAAATCAAATTGGCTTCTTGATGGTAAATTTAGCATTTTTTATTGTTTAGGTTTTAGTAATCGAAGCCTTTATATGTAGGCAGATTTTATTTGTGTAGAATACAATACTTTTTTGGAAAATTAATGCAGAACTGTGTATATCTAAAATGCTAACCGTTTACTCAGATTCTAATAAGCTATTGAAAATCATAAAACAGAAAAATAAACCAGTCCCAAGGGAAAAGATGTTTTTGACCGTTAAACATACAGAAAAAATATATCACTGAGGGAATCGTGGGATGCTTAAGATTTCATAACATTTATATTTATTTAGTAATAGTTGAAATATTTCAAATATAGCCTTCCCTTAGAAATGTATATCTGGACATTTTCAGATCTTAAGGTAAAAACTCAAAATAATTTGTGTATTTTCTTTTTATATTCAGAATAACTTAATAAGCCTGGCGTTGCACGCGTGTGTCCTTACAGTGATTTTTTTTTGTGTAAACTTTTATTTTATACCAATTGATCCCCTCTCCACTGGTCAGCACTCCATTGGTATATTATACTTTCCTCCCATTCTAATATCACCATTAATTTAAAAATAAAGAAGTCTGATTGTATATAGACCTTTTTAGGAGTTTGGTTGGCTTTCCCATAGGCTCTGTTAGTATTGCCAGAATAGCTATGATATAATGGCCAGTTTCTATGTGCCCTCTTACACCCGAAAATGCCCTAAATGTGGCAAACATTGCACTCCATATTTGACCACTCGACACGACAGGACTAGGGAGCCCAATCGGTAAAGGTGTTTACCTTGCATGGGATAGGTCCCACATTCGGGCCCGGACATCATCAAAATAACTGGCGACCTATAAACGGCCCATGCTGCCAGAAATGCCTCTGGTCCCGAATACCCCCTGTGGTGGGAGTGCACGTTAAATATTTTTCAAAGTCGATGCGTTCGATGTCGCCCTTAAAAGTTGAAATTGGTGCCTACTCATGTTTCGGCTTGTCACTTAACTGTAATTCTAAAAACATTTGTGGCCAATAAACCTTGTGTAGTGGTCTAGTGCGACAATAATTCAAACTAACCCCAATCCATACAACTGGATGGGAATAACTACCCTACATTAAATTTTCTACTTCAGAAAAATTCAATCGGACAGTATATATCATAGCGGTACCAAATTGCCAGTTTCATAAACATAAAGAACATAGCTACACGTAAAGGGAATTTATTTTTCTTAGATGTTTTTATCACATCTATATTAGTTATCGCCTTTAATATCATGAGATATTGTAGCAATCTTTACTTCATCGAAAAAAATTTAGATTAAAAAAAGTGAATAATGTTTTAAAAAAATATCCTCTAAAAGCACAACTTTATTGGAGTTTCATGAATTAAAAAAAAAACGCATCAAAATATTCCTATAATTTCTTTGCTCTTTTTGGAACAAAAACCATTTTTCCCCAGAGACTTAACATTAGCAAACCCGATCGAAGGAGGACGGGGAATGGGGGTGATGAGCAGCCTTAATGGCTAATCTTTGGTCTTTAAAGTATAAAAAGCCTAACATTTGTAAAAAAATATACTATTCATCACTTTTGGCCGCTTGTCCTATTAGCCCTACTTCCCATCATCCCCCAGTTTCCCCTATACAATTGAAAAATGTCCCTAATAAATAATAGTTATGCTTGCTATTATGAATATTTAAAGCATTTTGTAAAGAAGATGTTCAGTAACTGATTATTTTATTCTATACTAGCAAAGAAATTTATACCCGTACTTCGCACGGATTAAAAAAATATCAAATTGATCCAAGTATGTGTACTATATAACCTGTTATAAGATCATAAACTTAAGTTATTCTTTCCACTCGTTATCAAGTATAAAATCCTGATTCATTGCCCTAATATTCTTATATCAAAAATATGCTGTAAAATGCACTCAATGTCATCACAATTCCCTCATAAATACATAAAACCTTTTAACTCTTCTAGCACGTTTTGGGAAATAATTTGGCGAGAAAATATATATAGCTACTAACACACCCAGTATACAGCTCTAAAAAAAATGACCTTAGCACAACCAACTTATAAATTATTTTTAAAAAACATTTTGCCCTTTTTGCAAGTTTTAATAAATAATTTGGTGAAATTGGCAACATATTTGGCGAAAAAATAAAGAATAAAACCCTGATATGCAGCTCTAGTGTGATGGCCTTTATTAACCATCATAGTTCAGTAATAGCTTAAAAAAATATTGCCCATTTGGTGAGATTGGCAACATATTTGGCGAAAAAATAAAGACATAAAACCATAATATGCAGCTCTTGTGCGATGGCCTTTATTAACCATCATAGTTCAGTACTAGCTTAACAAACATTTTGCCCATTTGGTGAGTTTTATTAATAATTTGGCAAGATTGGTAACATATTTGGCGAAAAAATAAAGACATAAAACCCTAATATGCAGCTCTAGTGTGATGGCCTTTATTAACCATCACATTTCAGTAATTGCTTAGCTATACATTTATTGCTTAAATATGCATATTTGCAATCAGCAGAACCATCAATGAAGAAATCATCAACTAAACCCACAATAAATCCTGGAGTGAAGACTGGTCGGAAATACGTCACTTGAAACATAATTTTTTTTTCAAATGATGAATTTAGCTTCTGAAAGTAATCGCAACACAAAAATAAACCTTTTCAATTTTATTTATTTTCGTTGAAAGTTTTATTTAATTTTTTTCGCATATGGCATCTGGAAATTTAAAAAAATGATCGGATTTGAGCCAAAGTGGCGTAGTTTTTCCAGAAAATTATAGAATTTTCTCTAAAAATAGAACAATTTTAGCTCTGAAAGTTCTTATTCTGTTACTTAAGTATGAACTACGCATTTGTGAAAAATTACGAGTCAAGCAAATGTCTAGTTTGTGAGTTTCTGAGAGACATACATACACACAAAACTTCATTTTTATTATTATAGATTAAAGTTTAGTATGTAAGTATAATTTTATCCAAATAAAATTCATACCATTAATATATAACAATTCAATAAATGAATTTAGCATAAATATTGATGAGAATATGTGTTCAGTATTGTTTTAATGTCTTTTTTTTGTAGGATTCCCTCGAACAGTAAAACAGGCTACAGACTTAACTTTAAAGTATAACCTTACAATGGCTTTAAATCTAGCTGTACCTGATGACATAATCATTGAACGATTGAAAGGACGATGGCTGCATCCGCCCAGTGGCCGGATATACAACACTTCTTTTAATCCACCAAAAAATTCTGTAAGTTTTTTATTTAGTCAGTTACCGAAATGTCAGTCAGTTACCAAGCAAATTTTACCTATCAAAGTTTTTTTTTCTACTAAGAATTATTTAGTACTTATTGAAAACAGAGAATATCGTTTATTAACTTTCTGCAGTCAAAATTTCTATTCTGAAATTAAAAAAACAAAGCAAAACAAAAAAATTTTTTTAGCTGACTGACATGAGAGGGTGTAATATATGTATCCCATTACAAGTAATTTTACAACTTTTGTTTTCGGTATGTGTGTAGAATGATACTTTATGATGTAGGTAATAATCTAATTATAATTTTTAAAAAAAAATATTTGAAGTGTACACACAGAAATAGTGTAGGAAATAAAATGTTTCAAAAGTGTAAGAATTTTCACATTAAATTGAGGAATTTTTTCGACCGCCTGCGTAGAAGCAATTTTTCTTCTATAGAATTTTTTTTTTCCAAAAATGAAGTCCAGTGTGTTAAAATAGAGATTCCAATCTTTAAAAAGGTATGACACAAAGTATTTACTTAATTTTGAAATTTTGGTGCCAAGGTTGACATTTTCGTGGAATTGCCCCTTGGTGAATAGTAGGCAAACTCAAAACCTTCATTTTCAGTGTGTCTATTTGCTGATATTTCCCTTAAAAGTTACAAAAACATGTATTTTTTTGTTCTTTTTTATTGTCAGCGTTTCATAATTTTTCTTTTAACAATTGTC
The DNA here is from genome assembly GCA_023701765.1 of Hylyphantes graminicola. Classification (NCBI taxonomy): domain Eukaryota; kingdom Metazoa; phylum Arthropoda; class Arachnida; order Araneae; family Linyphiidae; genus Hylyphantes; species Hylyphantes graminicola. Next base: position 25,403,695 of record CM043123.1, on the reverse strand, counting down.
CTAAAAATTTACTCTTTTTAAAGAAAACAAAGGTATCAAATTTAAGTTAAAAGTTTGAATCCATTCTACACTATTTTTAAAAACAATTTGTTTGTCAAAATAATTAACTCCTTTCTATAACCATTGTATTTAAGGGTAAAGATGATATTACTGGAGAAGATTTAGTGCAAAGAGAAGATGATAAGCCTGAAATTGTTTTAGCTAGGCTACAAAATTATCACAAAGGAAATATCCCAATTTTAGAATTTTTCAGGTAGCCTTGCTTATTATTTTTCTTGTTGTAAGAATTAACCTTATTATGTTTCAGAAAATTTATACCTATTGTGTTTTGCTACACTTTTCAAAAGTTTATTTAAATTTACAAATGTTGTTAGGTTAAAATTAAAGAATCAGAGAATGTCAATTGAATAAAGTATTTTAAAATGTTAGGTTTATTTAAAAGAAGTGACTTAAAAAAATAAGTGAATCATTTGGAAAACCTATTTGATTGTGGTGAAAAATATTTTAAACTTTTGTTTAAATATGAAATATTTGTAAAATTATATTGGCAAATATTATAATTATGTTGCATAAAAACATAAACTATAGGTGTTAAATAATATGAAATTTGCATTTTATATTAAAGGATTACCTATAGAAATAATCAGGGTTTGGTATTGATAAAAAGATTAATGTATAGTAGCAGTTTAATATAGTTATAATTGGTACCTTAAAATCCTACAAGAAAATTAAAAGATGTGAATTAATTATGTTTGTGAATCAGTTATAGAGTTAGGTATCACAGTACAATCTTATAGTAAGCTCTGGTGAACCTATCTAGGGTGTATCGAAAAAACCAAGTTTTTGATATCAAATTTGTAATAGTGCAGAAAAGTTGCCTTATGTTATTGTTAGTATATGTGCAAAATTTTATTGATCTGAGTTAATATCTTCAGTTGCCTCTCAGACCATTAATTATGCAAAATTCGCTAATTTCAATTTTTTTCTTAAAAATTATGAAATCGGAATCTTTAATTTTAATAGTGCGGAAAAGTTACCTTAGATTATTGTTAGTATGTGTGCAAAATTTTGTTGATCTGAGTTAATATCTTTAGTTGCCTCTTGAGACCATTAATTATGCAAAATTCGCTAATTTTATCGTTTTTTCAATATATTTATTAAAAAAATTAAGCAATTGAATTTTTAAATTTTACCAGTGCCGAATAATTGCCATATTACTCCTTAGAGTGTGTGCAATTTTTTATTGATGTTGATTAATTTCTTCAGTTGCCTTTGGGGGCTGCATATCTGGCCAATTTTGCAAATTTTGCATAATTAATGGTCTCAGAGGCAACTGAAGAAACTAATCAACATCAATAAAAATTTGCACACGCTCTAAGGAGTTATATGGCAATTATTCGGCACTGGTAAGTCTTAAAAATTCAATTTCTTAATTTTTTAAAAAAATATATTGAAAAAATGATAAAATTAGCAAATTTTGCATAATTAATAGTCTCAAGAGGCAGCTAAAGATATTAACTCAGATCAACAAAATTTTGCACACATACTATCAATAATATAAGGTAACTTTTCCGCACTAATAAAATTAAAGATTCCAATTTCATAATTTTTAAGAAAACAATTGAAATTAGCGAATTTTGCATAATTAATGGTCTCAGAGGCAACTGAAGATATTAACTCAGATCAATAAAATTTTGCACATATACTAACAATAACATAAGGCAACTTTCCCGCACTATTACAAATTTGATATCAAAAACTTGGTTTTTTCGCTACACCCTGCTATGCACCCAGACACATACATCTCTCACTTTCATCAAAGTTCTAATAAAAATTTAACTTTTTTTTTAAAACCTACTTACAAATTGACTTAAAAATGTACTCAAATGTTTTAATAATCATTTAAATAAAATGTCTGAACAATCTTACCTTTAAAGTGTCATAGATTCTTTTTTTTTTTAAATCTCTTTACATTTATAAACTTTTCAAAAATAACACATCTTGTATCGGTTAAACAAATAAAAGCAAATATTTCTGACTAGCAAATAAATACCAGTTCTTCCCTCGGTTAAAAAAGTGAAATAGATCCAAATATTTGTACCATTTATTCTGTTATTGGATAAAAAGCATACGTTATTGTTCCACTCGTTATAAACTATAGAGGAAGATGTTGTTCCTTTGGCCACTTCTCACATTTTTTTAAAACTTGAATATTAAAGCTAACTTCAATTTTCTTATTTTATTCCAATCTGTATCTTATTTTTTTATCATATTTAATTTTCAAGCTTTTAGTTTTAATTTAATTATTATTTATTTCATTTTTAAGAAATAATGGAGCTGTGGTTCAAAGGTACAACATAGTGGTGTACCTTTGACCAGTTTAAATATCATTTAAAATTCAGGGAATATATCTACAAAGTGGGAAGATTATTAAGAGCAGGATAGTTTAGGTTAACAAAATTGTAATTATTTAATTTTATTCACCTTATGTATTGATATTTTTATTCATATTCTCATATTTATTCATTTTTCCAATAGAAAAAGAAAAAAATTAGAATAGAAAATGGGCTTTAGTCAAAAATATTAATTAATTTTACGAAAGTTATAACAGTAGCACATCGAAGTTGAAATTTTGAGAAATTCAGTTAGGAGTTTTGTACCTTTGACCTGGTCAAAGGAACAACAACTGATCATGGTCAGAGGCACAATACCATGACATTCCAAATTAAAAAGCATGCTACAGTTAAAGGATTAGAATTACGATATTCAAAAGCTCAACAATATTTTCTGAAGTGTTTAGCTACTACGTCAAATGATTTCTATCAACAAAAACATAACACAAAAAATTTTATTAGGCACAAAACCTTATGAACAAAATAGTTACATTTTCAGGATAGAAATGGATTTTTATATTTCACATGAATCCTCTTTGCCTTGAATAATCCACATTCGGATACATAAACCCTCCAGTGGAGTGGAATACTATATACTAAATAGACTCATTTTTATAAAATATTGCTACAGGGCCCCACAGCCTCAGTGGTCAAAGGAACAATATGGTCAGAGGTACAACACCTTCCCCTAAAATCCCATATTACTATCTTAAAGTTCTAAAATGAAAAATAACCTATAAAATGCACTAATAAATGTCAACCGCCTCCCCGGCGGTTTCGCCGTGGCAACCTGGCTTGCACAATTTTGGGCCCTATTGTCGCATCTCTTTCTGCACAGTAGGGATAGAGGGCTCTAGGTCCTTGAACCCAAGCACACAAGCCTGAAAATATATGTCTACCAACCAACAACACAAAAAAGAAAATGATCGGATTCGCGCGGAAGTGGTGTAGTTTTTTAAGAAAATTTTCTCTAGGAAATCGAAAATTTTATACTCAGAAAGTTCAAAAATTGTGCCTTGTACAGGGTGAGGCTAACAAAAGTGTCCCCGGTCTAGAGATAAGAATACGACAGAAATGTTGCCAAGTCTAAAACCAATACAAAAACAGGTTTGCTAACTGAAGCTGTTGATCGCCTCAATATTAAGCCCAAACAAACGCTTGGCAACTCTTATTTTCCGGCAACTACGCTACGGTTTTAGAAGCTAGTTGAAATGAAATATAAACAAGGTTTGTAGAGCTGATCAAGAAAAGTTCCTGCTAGTGATTATTTGATTGTTTCAGTCGTTATTTATCTTAAAGAATCGGACCTTTTTGTTTCTGGTAATACAAAACATTCTAAATTGATTGCAAGACACAAAATTTGCATTATGGGACGTCTTCATACGATACGAACTAAGATCTGAACTCGCCACTAGTCTATGAGTAGCTCTAATGTGAAGCCAATCCGATCCAACCAATGCAAAATCTGGTTTCAGGTGGCTTCAAGAATTTTTCTCGCCAAGCATTTCAATGTATTCCTATCTCTAGACCGGCGCCACTTTTATTTGCCTCACCCTGTACAAGCATCATATTTTTGCCAAGTTCCTACACAAACGTATCTACCTATCTTGTTTAAGAGTTCATAAGGTACAAACACACACATTCATAATGTTTTTAATTTTTTCTATTTTATAGAAATCGATTCCATTATAGCAGGGGTTCCCAACCGGTGGTACGCGTACCACTGGTGGTACGCGGGTAAATTTCTGATGGTACGCCTGAGTAATGCGAGATATTAATAGCTTCATGCAACATGATGATATTAATAGCTTCTGTAGGCATGAGCAGTTTGCACGCAAATATATTTCCCAGTATTTTAAACATTAACTTTTTTTAAAGATAAATATTTAATAAACTTTTGAATCAGATAAAAAAAAATTGTACCCTTTGATTTCCCGGCAAGCTCTGCTATTTTTTTTATGTCATTTCTTACGAGTTACACTTGTGAGAGTGGATTTTCTTTTAACTCTTGTAAAAAAAAACATAGAAGCAGAATAAGTGTTGAAGAGGACTAAGGAGTGGAAATGAGTTCCATTACTCCTAATGTTGATATTTCAATCACAGGCAAACAACAAATGTAAATTAATACGATTTTAAATTTTTCTCCTTATTATTGGCATATTATAAATAAATATATAACCATTAAATATGAAGTTTTCTCAGGACATTAATTCAAAAAGTCTTTGAACAGACTTAGAAAAGTAAATATCATGTACATTTGTTAAAATACTTAGGTCTGGTGGTACGCCAAAATTTCTCAAAAATTCAAGTGGTACGCAGATCCAAAAAGGTTGGGAACCCCTGCATTATAGAATTTTTTTAATAAATGTTTAATATTTTATTAACCATTCTTTTTTTATTCCAAGGGAGAAAAAAATATTAAAAGAGTTTGCTGGAAAAGAAACAAAAGAAATCTGGCCAAAAGTACAACTATGTATGGATGACATTTTTAAAAACCACAGTAAAATGTGATATATACATAATTTGATATGAATATATTATAAATTGAAAAGTGATTTTTTTTATGTTATAGCACTAATTTCAATTTTATTTTTATACTTAACGGTTTTCATCCGTGTTATATTTTACATTTTTAAAATGTTTCATTGTAATTTATTTTTAGTTACTGGAAAAAATCCTTAACTAACTGTAATGATAGAAACTGTGAAAATGTAAGTCACTATTTAAAAAAAAAAACTGCCCAGCTCATTGAGTAAAGAGTAGCGTCAGCTTCTAAGATATGTCAAGATTTTTTTGTGTGTGTCAATGAATTTTACTTAGTGTTCAAAGCTTTCTTTTTATTTAGAACCTGATTTTATAGTTTCCCATTATATCTAATTGTACGTATAATAAGCAACTGAATGTTGCTTAATCAATTTTCTACAAATTTTGTTTTAGCAGAAAGATAGGGTAAGTTAAAGACCTGAAAATTATGTTACTATATATTTCACTTAACAAATCTTATATATTTTTCAATTGAACAAATCTAGTTTTTTTTAAAAAAAACCACAGTTTTTAGATATTTTACCAATCATTATAAAAAATATTTTTAAATTTGATTGTTATACTAATTTAATCAGATCATGGATCATTAATCAGATGTATGGATATTTTTTTCCTGTCAACATGTTTTTTTATTAGGTTTGCTATTTGGTGTTTATTTTTACAGAACAAATTTTTTCTCAAATTTATTTTTAAACGACTTTTAGTATCTCAATTCAGTGCAACTTTGAGATAAAATATTTACATATTTTTCTTGTTACTTTTGTAGAACATTAATTGGATCTACCTGAAATAAAAAAAAGTCATTTATTCTTGTCTTATTTTCTCTCTTAAAATTTAAATAATATTTAAAGGTAAAAAAATAGTTAAGTAATATTTAACATTGTTATTACATGACTGATAACCCAGGAAGTTTGTAAATCTTTAGAAAATCTAATATATATGCACGCACAGACACACACACACACACACATCTGGTGTAGTGATTTCGACCATCGCTTGACAAGCGAGTGGGCCCGGGTTCGAATCCGTGGCGAGGCATGAATATTTGTGTTGTCCTGAGTATGTGCTCGATAAATCTGTGGGTCTGAAAATCCTGTTTCGGGGTCATGGCGCAGTTTACCTCGGGTACAGGTCCCTGGAGACTATTTCCCTCCCCTTCAAGGACTTGTCTAAATTGCGGAGGTGGCGATAGATGGTAGCATCTGTCAGCACGATGCCAAGTGGGATTCCTGCCATGTAGTCTCCACATGGGCATCTCGCCTCAGGAACCACTCCCCTTCTTCTTAATCCTTACCCGCTTGAGGTAAATTTTGGAAGATTTACTTACAAAACTATATTTTTCAGTGATTCAACAAAAATTATTAGAAAATTTTCAATTTTGATTTTCAACTTTGATGTTTCATCTTTCAAAGGGAAATAATTGTTTAAAAAAATATCTCATAATGTAAATGGAGTTTCCATACCAAATTTTATTTTCAGGTCATTTTCTGATTCCTTTTCTATTTTTTTGAATTTTTATTAAGGCAACATTTATCATATGTCCCATTAGCCCTGAACCCTGTACCATTAGACCCCACATATCCCTTTGACTGAGCTATCACGATCGTGCGGGTATAAAAAGAGAATGTTCAAGTTTTTCAAAAATATCGATACCGAAGCAGCTGTTGAGCTGTACCATTCGTTATTTTTATTAAAAAAAAGACTTTTAATAAAGATTTTTTTTTTTAAAAAAAAAGAAGTTGCTGGCATTGATGCTGTTTAAGGCATCGTTTTCTATAAAACTCTAAAATTTAGTCTCATAAACTTAAATCAGCGCCATCTGATTGCCGATCTTAAAGGGATATTGGGGCCAATAATGTTTGTTTAAAATGCTCAGCAACTAAAATATGGCAATGTTTTAACATCTTTTGAATGACTTTTTAAGTAAACGAATGTTCAGTTTAAGAGCTTGTAAAAAAAATCTTGTATTTTTATTGAAATACAGAGGTTAAAGAATTGTCCCAATAACCCCAACTCTCCCCTACGTACAGTGGTGGCCAAAAGTGTGGACACTTTTTTAAAGTTTCATGTGTTTCAACTGTTACCAGTGTGCTTGCATCTATTAAATTTAGCTTAAATACAAGCATTTAGATATTAAGTTGAAGGTAATTTAATGTAGAATTTCATTAAAAAACAATTAAAGTATCTGTATTACAAATAAAGTTATGCTCATTTTAGTTGAACAAGCAAGCACAATCAATAGATTCTCTTATGCTGAAATTGCAATACTAGTTGGTGGTTCAATGACTTGCAAAACTAAGACAGATCATACTATTAGTTGCGTAACTTATTCGTAATACAGATATTGTAATACTGTATTTATTTTGAATTCTACATTTAATTACTTTGATGATGATGTTGTGTCCATGGATATAGATTATATGGGAACAAAGTTCTCATAGACGGCTTCAGCGATCTGCACACAGTGGTCCTCATAAAGATTAAATTACTTTTAATTTGATATACACTTGTTTAATTTGATATACAATTAATATATTTTGTAATCACTTAAAGTTGAAAAATATGAAACTTTCAAAAAGTATCCACACTTTTGGCCACCAGTGTAGTTCTAAATAGTATATTAATCAACTGATATTCTTAAATGTTGATGCGCTGCAAGAATTTTTCTGCTTTTTTATACTATACTAGGGTGGAAATTTTAAAAGAGGCATCTAAACTAATAATAAATTTTATTTTGAAACCTTTTTATATCTTTGTAGATTTAATGTGTAACGGCATTTTTTTTTTGTGCACATATTTCTACACTTTGGACGGTTGAAATTAAATTAGCCAATATGTGTTATAATCATTGGTGAAAGTGGGAATATAATAAGTGAAGGGTGACTTTAATAAGAATGCCATGCCCCATCCCCCCTCTATGGATTATGGATTGGAGAGATATAAAAGTGGGGG